>OMLM01000696.1:7837-46743 GCA_900302695.1 Helostoma temminkii
TGTGCACACGCACACGCACACGCACACGCACACGCACACACACACGCACACGCAGACCATTTCAACAGGCATCCAGAGCCAAGATGAAGACATAACAGAGTCACTGCAGCAAAGCATGACAGCTCAGTCATACACAAGCATCTCCTCCACCTACTTTTTGTTATGACCAGATTCAGGTCAATTTCTCTTACTACTTACTACATGTAAACATACAGGCTTATCTTATGATGCTGCTTTATCAAGGCTGAAGTTATGTCAAACAATAATACAATATATTTGTTATTTTTTTATCCAATTGTGTATTTGACTACTGTTTTAATTTATAAATGATCTTCTCAATTATATTTGCTTTGTTGATCTCCAATTACACTGTTCATATTTTCTTTTCTTTATCAGAAGTTTAAGTTATATGGTTATTGCCTCTCTTGTAGAACAGTTTTTTCATGCCAGACAGGCACATTACTGAGTAAAGGAGATATCGTTTAAAAAATGCTGGAACATTTATTTCTGATGATGTAAAGCACCAACCTCTTTCAGTGTTATCTCCTAACCCTGGACTTTTCTTATAAGATGAAAAAGCTTCATTCAGAGCCACAGATGATTTTTAACATCCGTTTGATGTGCAGAATGATACTCCTCGTGCTGAATGAATCTCCTTGTATCTTTTCAAATTCAGAATTAAAGTGAGGATCAGTTCTAGACACTTGTCTTTTAGCAGGCGGCGTTCCTATATTACACTGTTCCCCTAGTCCGCTCATGCAGACTAGGGAAAACCAGGCAATCATGTTAAATAAATAATTGCATTAAACCATCTGAGAGATAAGGTGAGGAAAAAGTTTGAATTAGACACACGAAAAAATGTAGGTAAAGATAAGGCTGCTTTGCAAAACTTAGCAAAATGTGCTGTGTGTGTCTGTCCATGTGTGTTGTGAACTAACCTTGGCTCACTGAGCATGGTGATCACACATTTCCGCTGTGGCTGCACATTGGTCCATGTCTTTGCCAGCTCTACAATTGCACTGGCATCAAGTAGACCATAACCATATGAATGGCTAACTGCAGAGACCAAGAGAGAAAACAGGAAAGTGACACATGAATGCTGGCCTGCTGTGAACATCCTCACTCTTCCAAAACTAAATTTTTTAGACTACACAGTGTGTATCACATGGTTTAATGAATGCATAGCATACTAATGAAACTCAAAAGAATCTGCAAACTGCATAGGGCAGAGGTGCACTTGGAAGAAGTTGCTTTACCTTTGCGCCCAACCCCGTTAGTTCTCCAGTCGTTGGTGAGCAGGTGGGCAGGGTGAGAAGTTCGTACAACCAGATGTTGCATGTCCCTCCAGGTCAGGTTTTTACTGGAACATGCATATGCATGCACACGCACAGCCACATAAAGGGGAGCGAGAGAGAGAGAGAGAGAGAAACACACACACGGTAAGAGTCTGGCTCAAAAGTCCAGGCGCTCAGGCAGATCAAAGAGAACGCCTGACAATACATCCCTGCAGTTTATACCTGCAGGTGGACACCTGATTAAATACAGAATACAATGCAGTACCAGTCACATTATTTCCTGAATTACAATAAATCAGTCAACATGTCTGAACTCCGCCCCTTGGAAAAATGTCTTGAAACGTATTACTGATTGTTCCACCTGCACCCATGTCACTTTGAATGGTCCAGGCACAAAAAAAAAAAAAAAAAAACATTGCAGGAGGTCACAGTTGCATTTGTTTTTGTGCTGTTATCAACTAGATGTAGGTTTTAAGTGGATATATAGTCTTATTGTGGTAAAATAAGGTATTTTTTTAACTTTGCTATCACACTTTCACATCAAATCAATTCCTAATTACAATCCTCTACCACAGACTAGACTAATTACACATTTCCAAGACTGTTCTGATGTTCTTGTTTGTCTCTGAATTAATACTGCGTGACTGGATAAGACTGTTTAATGCTTACATTACATCAAATTGTGCTGTTTATAAATGCACATTTGGAATCAGAAGTGTTAAAAATAACTCATTAAATTGTATAATCAAGCAGAATTGATGCTCGAACATGCAGCACAGGCAGTAAAAGTCATAACATGGTTTCTGAAGGTCCGTACAAAAAGAAAAAAAAAAAAAAAAGTACACTTGTTGAACTAAATGGCTAATTTGCAGTTAAGAAACTTCCAACCACATGCTGAAAACTGATAACAGTGAAGCATTAATTCTAACTGCTAAGGCAGAATGAATATTTTAGATTACTGTACATGCATTTTTTGAAATTCATTTCTACAATAATAATATGTACACTATATTTTTAACACCGTAAGACTACCAGATTTCAATTCAATAAAACTCAGGCAAATATGCAGATAAATAAGGTAAGAATGAGGCTGCAGAGAATTGCAAAGCTTGATAAGACTCACAGAAAAATGGTGATAAGCACTTACTTGGCCTCAAGAGCAAGAGCGATGATCCCAGCAGCCAGCGGAGCAGAGGCAGAGGTGCCTGTGTGGGAGTCTGTGCATTTTGATTTGAGGTCTGTAGTCACCTAACAAAGATGAACATGGTGAGCTTCAACAGAAAGCTTTGACCTAACTGGAAAATATTACACACATTTATTCTTCTATTATTCAAAAGGCAAAATAGAACATTTTAGGGTTTGTATTTCACTTGTTGTAGATAAGAATTATTGTACCTAATCCTCTGAGTTTTTAAACTGGGATACATCCTTACTCAGAATCATGAACCCTAAACTGACATTTAAACCTCATAATTTGGAATTTGTCTCCTTTAAATGAGCAAATAATTTTTTTTATCCAACTCTTCTGCAGTCATATGGTACATGTATTTCCTGGAGGTAGAAAAGGCCTAATGGTTAAAGAAGTTGAAATTAAGAGCAGACAGTTCTCAGCATGACTTGCTGCAAGAGATGAGAAAATAAAAATTAAAGGGAAAGGGGAAAATGTACAAGTTGTGTTCTCCCTGTCAATATGGTGTCTTCTTAGATTGAACTGCTCCAGTAGAGATTTCCTCAGTGACCCACAGCTGAGCTGTGGTTGTGCTGCACAGCTCTCAGGTGTGAACTTCTGCAGCTGCATGAATACAAAGCAAGGTTGTGCAGAACCAGTGTTTGTACTCAGCAAAACCCATCTCAGGAAGGATGAAGTTTACAAACACAGCATTTTGAAAATCCCCCTGAGTGCATTTGTATGATCTATGCGACTGTGTAAGACTGATATAAAAGCAGTTAGAATCAAAACTCTGCTAAATGTGCTGACCAATGCAAGAAACTTTTGACAGACTGAACCAAATAATGAATGCGCTGGCAGAACTGACTTTAATGGTCTAATTATGCGTTCAGGAGACATTAAGATATTCGCTCCTTCATGACCCCAGAGGTCCCACCCTCTCTCTGCCTCCATCTCTTCATTCTTGGGTTCATGAGTGACAGCACAATTAAATGAGTACAGCACCCAAGCATAAAGGGACCAACCACATGTCATGGATGTGCCATAAGCTGCCCATCCAGTCGGTTTGACTGCTTCACTGTGTGTTCAAGAAAGAAAGAAAGAAAGTGTGCGCATGTGATTTTGTTTGTGACAGGAATGTTAAGCAGCAACAGGATGCCAGATGGAGTTCCAGTCGTTTGCTATTCATAATAATTTTAATGGCCCAAAACTGAATAAATGGAGAAGCAGAGGAGAGAAGAAATGGAAGAAAGAAAGACGCACTCTTGCTGCAAAGCTACAGATCCAAATCTATATGTCCAGAATGATCACTGAATTACTGAGCTGTCAACAATGGGACTACAAAATAATTAATTTGCCAAAAAAATAAATACTTTAATCAATAATAAAGATAATCATTATATTACAGTATGTACAAAATTTAAATATATCTAATATTTTTGATCAAATGACATACCTAAAGTTTGGTTTAACACTGAAAATGCAGCTAAAATTATTTTATATTCTATCTACATTCTCATCATTTCTGCCAACAACTGAGATATTACATACCCTGAACAGCCTCATTAAAACCACTGACAGATGAAGTGAATATTATTGATTATCTCGTTACGATGGCACTTGTCTAAAGGTTGGGATATATCAGGCAGTTGACGTCTAAGAATCAAGAAAATGGGCATGTGTAAGGATCTGACAAGAACCAAATTGTGATGACTAGACGAGTGTGTCAGAGCATTTCCAAAACGGCAGGGCTTGTGGGATGTTCCCAGTATAGTGTCCTACCAAAAGTCATAGGCTTCCAAGGCTCATTGATCCATGTAGGGAGCAAAACCCACAGAACCCAGTTCCACAGAACAGCCACTGCAGCACAAATAGTTAAAATGCATTACTGCTGACCATAGCAGCAGGTGTCAGAACAGCCTGCTGCATATGGGGCTGTTTAGTTGCAGACAATGTGGCGATACTGGTTTTAATGTTGTTGGTGATCAGAGTAAATGCACCTAATAAACATAGGCAATTGTTCAGTTAATACTAATATTATACCACTACAATTAGGGTGGCAAATGCCAGTATTTTGTTATCGCATTGTAGTCCAACAGCTAATTGATAACTGTTTAGTCAAAATAAGCAACAGAGCATTGAAAAATGTCTACTAAAATGTCTAAAAACTTCCATTGTGACATGTTTTGCCCAGCACAGTGCCCAAATCAAAACATTTTCAATTAACAATTCAATAAACATCTAAAAAGCTGAAACCAGCAAATGTCATGCCATTTAGCTTTCATTAACAGCTTAAAAGATTAATAAATTATCATTCAGATCAGATTAGTACCTGTTCAATTCAATTCAGCTGCTACAGTTACGTAGATAGACAGTGTGGGTCAAGTTTCATTAAATAATAAATGCTCTCCCCAGAAAGTGTGTATGATGAAAATAGTTTGAGTGATGAGAAGGCAAGACAAAGAAAAACAGAAAGGCACCAGATACCACTACAACTCACTATCTGTTTCTCGTTGAGGTTCCCCGAGCTGTAGGTGGTGGCGAGGGTGGAGGAGCAAGCCTCGCTGTACCAGGGAACATTTCCATTCTGGGTGGTGCTGCTGATGGACAGGGTGTAGATGCTGTTTGTGTAGCCGTCACAATTACAGCTGTCCTTATCCCGCCCTCCGTTGCCAGAAGCCCACACAAAGATTGAGCCCAAACCTCGACGACCCTGGAGAACGTACAGTGTATTCAGAAAACAGGAAAAAAACCTGACCACAGGCCCTTTTGTTCATTCATGTCTCAGACCACCACTATCGAGACAATACCATTCAATTTTAATGAGAATCCCAATTATAGAAGGCCAAATTCATTTCGGGGCTCATTTCTAAAAGAGCCCATTAAAACACAGCATACATCAAAGATGATGGTGGTCACTCAGTAAATCACAAAGAGCTAAATATCACATGACAGCAGTGCAATGCAGAAAGGTGCTATATGACAACAGCTTATTGTAATAAATCATCCAACCTCTCAGCCTCTGAAGTGCAATAATTTTCATCTAAGAGCTGCTTTATTGTACTGAGTGGCACAGTTTCTCTCTGCATTGATCAAACGCAGCTATGCACCACCCACACCACCATCTGACAGCACTGTCACTGTGGCAATTATCTTAGTAGTCAGTGTCAGCAGTTCCAATCAGCTTTATGGTACATGCCTTGAATCCTTCTGCTCCATAACAGGAGTCAGTGCTAGCTGGATGGATGCATTTTTTCATGTAGTGCAGATGTGAGAGCCTGGAGTGTGATCTGTATGCTTATTAATCTGATGACTGTTAACATGTGCTGCTACAACAAGACTGATTACATGACAGAGTGCTTCCTTTTTGCTTAATATTCAGGTTGCCAAGTTATTAGATGCTGATAGAAAGTTTTGAAAATCACCCCCCTAAATTTCTGCTTGTACATGCATAGAGTTTTGCCTGTGTTTGATGCCTTTGATTATGACTCTTATGCAATTTAAAGCCCCAGTGACTGATTGGAGTTTTTAAAAACAACATCTTTTTAAACACTTAATTTACACTTGAAGGGGCTGCATACTGACTAAAAGAGCTGAGATAAAAAACGAGCTGACAGTTCAAAATTAACGAATATTTTTTCAAAAGCAAGAACGTTTCATACTTAATTTCTGTTACTTGTGCCTTTATTCATTTTCCCAAATTTGTCTCTTAAGTGGCATTTAGAAAACATTCCTTGCCATTTATAATTGTCAGGGTCAAAAACTGCACGTCTCCTCATGCTTGAACAGTTCAGTTAGCGATTGCCGAACAGAAACCCCACACAAGCAGTAAATAATTTCTCTCACACACACACCTCTGTAACGCCACGCAGAAAAGCTTCTCTGGCAAGTTTGGCGGGTCCATCTACTGTTTTGCCGTCGTCCTCTGGGCCCCAGCTGGCACTGTATATGTCGATGTGCTGTGGATTCAGACTGAGAGACTGGGCCTCCACCATGTCAGTCACCTCACCGTCCAGCATACGTACACCTGCAGCCATTTTCCCAAATGGACAAAACACACACACAGCATAGGACAATGAGGAAAGTCTCTCTTAGTACTTGTGTTTTTTTATGATTAGTAAAAGTTATAAAATATCTAACTAACAGAGAAACAAAATGACTGGCTGATCAGTCAAACCAAAGAGTGGGAACAATATAGTCAGCACAGGCAGCAAAACCATGCTAATAATCTGAGTCAAGCAATTTGATGTCTGAGTAAATCTTCTAAGTGTTATTTGTCAGTGTCAATATACAGCTAGTTTAGGCTGCACTTGAATTTTATATCTGAGTAAATGTTGACATTTCATTATACATCTCAGCAGCATTAATGGTGATCCTCTTTTTGTTTATATTAAATGCAATAATGCTAGAGTGGAGTACACTATGTATTCCAACACTGAAACATGCCGCAGCTGATCACCATCTTGCAGGATCTTGTTCCTCTATGACAGCTCAGTACTGTAGTTCACGGTGTTGTAGCTCTGTAGTATGTTCAACAAGAGTTGACATGTGTAGGGACAAAGCAGTGCTGTTGTGAAGTTTTGTTTGCATATTTACAACTTTATTCGCAATACTATGTTTTGTGCTTTTATACACCATATGCAGTGGTGCACAACATGCTGTTGGTGTTCATTATTTTCGCCTGCGTCGTGATGTTGTTATGAACCCCACCATGTAAATCAAACGCCATCTCTATTGATTTGCTTTGGCGCTTGAGCTGCTTTGAAAAAAGCAGAAATGGAACCAGATCAATTACAATGTGGGTGAACTGCCTCCTCAAGTGTGAAGCAGACTCCTTAGGAGTGAAAATTCAGATTAAAAGATGAAAGAAAGCATTAGCGATCTTCCTCTACATGTCCGTATGAAATTGGTGCAACTGCCCAAGTGTAAATTCAATCAGACAGGTTCCTATTTTAACAGAAGGAAAGTAGTCAGCCAATGTTTAATGGCAGGCTTTAACAGAGGCACATTTGTAACATCATTTAAATCTTTGCAGATAAAGCACCTTGCCAGAGATAAAACAAACACAAGTAACAATTCAGGACAAACAAAGAGAGAATGGAGAGCCTTTCCTAACCAGTTACTTCTGCTTCAAGCTCAAAAGGTTTTTTCTTGCACAAGAACTATTTCAGCAAAGTTCCTCCATAGAGACAGAGAGGTGAGAAATCAAAGTCAGCTTAAAAACAAACTAATTTCCCTCTTTGATGCATTGCAGATCAGGCCACTCCATGTTGCTCTATATGGGTTAAAGCAACCAAGCACTGATTCTTTGAAGTTCTCCAAAAACGTCAAACCAGCATTGAGCTGCTAGTGTTTCCATGGCAGCCTACACCATGAGAGAGCTCTGTTATTTACTAAGGGGAACCAAAGCATCTTCAGTTTCTTCCAACATATCCACCCATGCCAGGAAGGAGAGACTAAGGCTGACGATTCAAAACAGCTTTTGTGTATATGCACAATAGAGAATTTTTATAAACAGTGTAAGGGTGTTATGAGTTATGACTTGCTCATGAACTTCACAATTAAGCTGCAACTAAAAACATGTATTTTTTCTATTTTCGCTGGTTGAACATATTCTAGCTACTACATGGTAAATGTTCAACTCTTATTTAACACTTTTCTACATTATTGGTACTCAAAGCTCTTTACATCTCATTACTGCTCTTTCTCAACCGTTTGCACACACCCCGATGGCCGAGCTGACATGTAGCTGGCCTGACCCACAAGGGGCAACATGACATTCAATGACTTGCCCGAAGACGCAAGAATTAACCCACAGCCTCACAATTCAGTTTGACAGTGTCGCTGTGTAAGACAAAGAACTTTGATCTTTGATCCATTAGTTGAATCCTTCATCCAAAACAAAAAAGTCAATAAACCAGAATGCATGGTAAGTAAATAGCTTTTGGGGAAAAAAAAAAAAAGGTTAGCACAGTGTAAAGAATCAGTGTAGAGTGAGACAGCTTACTTAGCTGTGTTGAAAATTTCCACAACCGGCACCTCATCACTTCTTTCTTACAAAAGGTATAAAATAATTAACTTACACCTTAAACCAATTAACTTATTGCTCCAAATGCTGAATGAGAGCAGCAAGTTGCCTCAAACAAACAGCAGAAGAGGAAGAAAAAATAACAAAGGAAAGGGATATCAGAAACAAGGTTCAGGGAGTCTGACGTGGTAACCCTCTGGAACAGCAGCTCTGTGGTTACCTACTTTTAAATTCATTGTACTGTTACTGGGACAGATATTTTTTAATAGCAGTATTACTTTTATTCCATACAAATAATTAAATATTTAGGAATTGATACCAGCCCATCTGTGCTTGATACTACCATGGAGATCCCTTACAAGGGAGTCTCTAAATAATAAGCTATAGTTCTGCAAGAGGCACAGGGGCAGGTTATGTTGTGCAGAGGAGTCACAGAAGCTTTTTCACTGCTCCCTCTGCACTCTGCCATTCAAATATAGACTCCCAGGATACCAGAATGAATATATTTTCCTGGCTGCTTTGGATTTGAAATTACTATTTGGGTTTCTGGTTTTTGGTCTTACAGCTGTTAGAAGCTACTGTACAACTTGCACATCTGGACACTTCTGTATTTCTGCACTGTGTCAGTTTAATGTTCTTTGAATGTTTTTCAAATTGCTGCATTTTGTCTTGGGAAAAAGGACACGTACCTTACACCTGGCAATAAATGTTAGATTCTGAATGAAACGTTTATTTACTTTTGGGAGAGTTAGCGTGACAAAGTGCACAGGAATTTTAGACGAGCCAGCCTCTTTCTCTGCCTTAGTTCTTGAAGCGTAATAGCTGTGAGAAACAAATGCACAAAGATTTGTATTTTCTGCTTTTTGTTTTAGCTGTGGCTTCTGATTCTACTGATGGAAAACAGTGAATAAAAGCATGTATAAAAGAAACACTGTGCCCCCTCCTGCTCCACCTTCATGACCACACAGGATGCTTGCTACGTTAGAAAATTTGAATGCCATGTGGTATATTCCCACTTGCCATCTGGAATGACAATAAAAACTTGAGTTATGACGGGGTTCAAACTTTATGACAGCAGGATGTAAGCAGGAGACTGTTGAGATAAGCTGAGAGTTGAGCATGCACCGGTATAAAGGAGCTGCTACAGCTAAAAGGACAACAAATCATCATGCTACATCCCTACATGTCTCCCAAACACACCTCAGGCTGAAGGAATAACACAATCCTCAGCATATGTAGAAGAAAAGCACCTCTGCAAAACACATGAGCACATGTCCTGGCAATGTGACCATAACAACTTTAATCCTAAAACCTAATTTAATGTGGCTTTGATTTTAGAATCACACTGGGAGAAAAACTAAAACAAAACATTATGAAATAATAAAATAAGTTGTTTACATCGAAAAATATACAAATCAACTGTGTTGTTTTGTTACATGGGAAAGTCACTGAAGCTACTTTTGAAGAATAGGAACAAAAACTGTTTTCATCCCTGCAGGCAGAACCAAGTTACTCATCAGGGTACAAAGTCTTTTTAGAACAAACAAATTAATATTTCACAATATTTTCCAACTCTCACATCTTTTCTGTCTTCTCATAAATGAGCAAATTGTCCTGTGCATCTATGTGGGTTTGTCCAACACGCACAACCGACCTTAAAACCCAACTGCTGTTTCATTCAATTATGTTTGCGATGACTAGTGTCAGTAAATGTAGTACATCAGTCACACTCTTAATGCTCTAATGCCAAATGCCCTTTGAATTTTAATTCAGAACTGTATTTACTGCGTATATACACATCCTGAGAAGGGGCCAGGTAAAAACGTAGCACCTTAAAAATAAACAGTGAGCAAGAAAGGAAAGACACACATTCATTAGAAAGATCTGCTCATCTCTCTCTGACACTTTCTCAACTAAAACTATTCTAGAAAATAGTAAAACTGCTCATTAAACTTTCCCATTTCTCTAGGTAATGTCTTCAAAGTGATTATTTTTCCAACCAACAGTGTACAAATCAGAATTATCCAATTCACAGTAATTAAAAATAGAGGAAAACAGTAAAAATTAGAGAGGCTGTACATCCTTACTGTTTGTTGCTTGATAAATGGCAACAATTAATCCATTATGAAAATAGCTCTAGGTTAATTTCTGTCAAATGACTAATTGTACCATCTCTACTCACCACATCAATTATGCATTTGGTCAATTCCTTTTTAAATAAATGTGGATGACATATGTGACAAAAAAACATTAAGAGAGCAAGGGCAACTCAGAAACTGAATAGCCACAAAAATATCTTAGGTGTTAATATTATTGAAGTGATTTTCTAAATTGAAAACTGGAAAAGATGAAACTCGTAACCTTGTGAATGTGCACAATGGTGGTGACATACACAGGGTGATGAAATTTCATTGGGCTGAGTGACACAATCAAGTTTTTGTCGCTGGAGAGCAGCGGGGGCTGACATTACAGCATGGTGGCTACAAACTCTACGAGCTGTGGATTCTGAGGATTTGACTTCAGCCCTTCTGGGACAAAAACAAATTAATGTGGGTGTTTGGCCTCAGAAAAACTATAAAAGGTTTTAAGTTTGCACTACTTCAGGTAACCTCCATTACCCCTTTCTCTCATTCAATCATAAGCAGATGTCTCTAAATACAATGAGTTAGCGGGTTATTAGGCACATCTGCACACACTAATGCAATCCAGCACAACCTCTCTGCAAGAAACTTTCTTCTTGTGAAGCTTGTGATGCTGAGTATTTGTTGACAGGGTGTTGGGAGATACAAATTTTTCTCAAGTACTTTTTGTTGGTGTTAGCTGTCGAGGTTTGTTTGTCTGAGTTCACAAATTTACAGTAGACACAGAACATTAGGAGTTATTCCAGTTTGTTTAACTTAATTTGAAAAATAAAAACATCAAGCTAAAATAGATTCCATAGATACTAAAACACTCAACCAATTCAGAAACTGCAGGTCACTGTTTTTTCTATACTCCTAGCCCATGCAAAACCAACAGAATTACAATGTAATGGTAATCCAGAGAACAACTGGGGTGAAGTTCAGAAAAATTCAATGTCATGCTGTGACTGGGAAATGGACTGAAAATAACACTTGTGGTGTAGAACAAGTATTTGTTATTCTTGCCATCAAAAACGAAGACAAACATGGAATGAAGATCGCCCTGTTGAGATTAAGTCAATCATCTTTTATTTATTTGACTGTACCTCCAATCTTGGCATTGTAGGCCACACCAACTCCACAGATCCCATTGTTGGCTACTGCTGCCACTTCACCTGCACATCGTGTTCCATGCCTGGAGAGGAGGAAGAAGAAGAGGGTGAGTGGCAAGTTTAAGGAAATGACTTACAGTAAATGCCATTCACCTAATTACTCAGCATTTTACTGTATATATAGCTACAGGCAGAGTATTTGTCCAACAATGGTTGCTTGTAAAAGAATGTGCTCCATCCAGTATTGTGGTCAAACTGTAGACTGTGACAAAATAAACTGGTTAAGACGGGTTCTTGGCTTTGTCTTCTTTAAACAAATCTGAAATCGTATTTGGGCAAAAGAAAACATTTAGTCAATGAGCAGAGTCCACTGTATATTGTCTATGGCCTTTTAACATTAGTAACCTTGGAGTGCCTACAGGGCCTGAATATAGTCCAGGAAACAAGGGAAATAAGATGACATATTACTATTACACCTGGGAGGAAATTGTGAATTAGATTAGCCATTTTCACAATGGGTCTTTCATTAAACCTGCGCCACTGTAGTAAGCTCTAGCTTCAGGCACTGCTGTGTGGAGATCCAAAAAGACACAACAGAGGGGCTGATCATCACATTCCAGTCAGGTGTATTCCCCTGAACTGTCAGATGGATATGCACTCTTAATGCCCTTCAAAGCGTGGCTTAATCCCCGCTGGATTGCAGCCATTGCAGAGCATGAATGCTGGAGACTGGAGAGCACTGTGCCACATGAGGAAACAACAGGCTTCCATTAGGGCACCCTCAGGATATCCAGCCAAAGGAAAACAACAAAACACCACAGTTAACATCCTCCTCCATACAACAGAATGACTTTTTTCAAGATACAGCCATTATGTCTGAGGGCAACCTGCCAAAAGTGTCATTATCGTGATATTAATGAGCACTAAAGAAAGTCTTAATCCCACCATTATGTTACTTAAAATGTGTTTAAAACGGTCCACAATTGAGCAGTAAGAGATCACAGAAGCCATCACCTCTTTTTATTTTACTAATTCTAATAATTCTGCTTTCATTAAGGAAAGAAGTATAATGACACAAGGTCAGAGTATTGTAATTTATCAGCCAAACCCTTGAGATCTCTTTAAACATGGTGATGAGCTGAGAAGGTAGAGGTTAGCTCTCAGCTCTCTAATGAGTCAAGAGATCCAACTGTAGTGTGCTCCACTGGTGAGGACTGCTGGATAACACAAACCTTACAACAAACACACACACACTCACGTCATCTCGACAATTTTCCACTGAACCACATTCCTGGAAGTGTTAGCGTGTTGACTTAAGACATCCTGCAACATCCGTGTTTGTGATGCACCTGATAAGAAGCAGCTCATGTGTCTGTAATGGTATGCCAGGCATGCACAGACCTACACCTTCAGTGTTCAGCTGAGATTTTTATCCCAAATCTTCCTATGACACATTCATTACAGTCCCTTACGTGTCAGACTGCTTCATGGCCTGCAAATGCTGTTACAGGGGTGAAGGCCCTCCATTTCTGAACCTGATTATGCAAGACCCACTTGCATAATCAGGTTGTTGAGAGTGATACAATTGATTTTACTGTTCCTCCTCACTATTCGGGTCAATAAGTATGTGAAGAAGAGTGCATCTGCAGGTCAATCACTTTCATGAATTCAGTTTGGGAAAGCAACTTGCTATTTATTAACAGTGGCATACAGTGTCTCATACAAAAAGTATTTTCATTCAGCTATCAGTTGGCAGGTTGTGAGCACGACATTTGTGTGAATAAGCAATGTTACGTCCAGCAAACTTGAGGTCAAATGTTAATTTCGTTTGATGGTTTAAATCTAAAGAAGCAAATTTTCATAATTTAGTTGGGAAAATAACATTAATAAAGTGTTACTTATGTTGGATTACAATGACAGCACTAAACCTAATGATACTGTATATACTCTATATAAACAAAGTTTATATTATACAAAGATACATTTTAATAAATAATGCACCCTTTAAGTAAATACTCATTAACAGATCCTCATTATTGTCAATTATCAGTTATTTTTTGTTAAATTAACTAAACTAGTGTCAAAATAGTTTTATGCTTATCAACTAATCAATTTATCCTTTCATTTCTGCCAATGAAAACCACTGTTTTGTTCACCCCAAACAAAACCAGTAGCTAATCACCCTACTTGGCTTATCAACAAACACTTTCACACAAAAGGAACAAAAAATGCAATTGTTTAAAGTAATTTAAGGTAGATTTTGATAAATAAATAGCTATATCAGCAACAACAATAAAATGGCACTAAGACAAAATATGAACAAACATGAAAGCAGTTTAGTAGCAATGTAGACTGTTGTGAAATGTCAATTAGTTTGGTGCTTTTTAGAAAATAAAATAAAAGAAACTGATCTGAGTTCTGAGATATTGTACACACCCTAAGACATTCTAATGCTTGCTGATTACTATTAATTTATAATATAACAAATACCACCCATGGTAAAGATCTCAGTAGTTTATGACCCAAATCCCCACACACTGAATTATTCCAGATTTAATTAGAAACTTTGCCCCTGTGAGTACTTCTATCAACAAAATGATCAGTCAGGTTGAGATGCCTGAGGGACCTACCAGTCATCTGACAATGAGAACAAAGTGTGAATGAATGTCCTCATTTTGTCTGTTTGCACAAATTTCCACTAGGCTGATGTCCTGAATAAGACTGACATCACATGAAACAAAACTTGGACATGAGTTCCAGGCCTGGGGTTCAGAAAGAAGGCTAAAGACATGACAGCACAGTGCAGAAGATCATCACATGAACCTCTTCTGAACACTGTCTGGAGGAACAAAGAGCTACCTGTCACTACAAGTGCAGCATTGTTTAATCAGCTGTTAACAAGTCACACAGATTAATTATCAGTCCTGTAGTGTCTGCCTGATACATTTCCTGACAGACTCTCACATCAGTTAATAGATAACAGAGTAATAACTCTCCGCTGCAAACATTATCCATCCTGTTTTTTTAGAGAGTGATATATATACACAAATATTTTGCTACAAAAAGATTTTCATTTATCCCCTGCATCGTAATGTTGACTTTCAATTAATAAAAATGTTTTGTTTACATTTTCATGCCTAGGTGTGTTGATTATTGTATCCAAGTTTGTCTCCCACAAACAACATCAAGCAAGCTGTCCATGTAAAGACTACAGTACATGGAACATGTACATGGATGTGTGTCTTAATCTTAACACATAACAGTTACAGCATAGGCAGCATGTGCTTTTTACATAAAACCCTTTCCTCATTAACCTTTCTCAACAGAATCTTGACAGAAGACGATATTCTTAGAAAAAGATAAGATAACAATAATAATAATAATAATCTAACAGAAGACACCTAGACAATGTGCAGCAGCTCTGGATGTACATGTAATGGTTAAATAGAGACTATAAAAAACAAAGAGCAATTACAGCAAAGAAGAAAGTACAAGCCACATAGCAGATCCTAGACACAGAACTAACTCTGGTTACAGCAACTACAGTTGGCTGCAGGCCCAAGGCCAACAACATGATCAGTATTCATACCCATAGCTGGCAGAACCACTGTGTGGACCACTGTGTAAAACCTGAACTGTCTCTCTCTGGGGACTTGCTAAAGGAACATGCCATTGTCATAAAGATGTACCCAAACTGGTTGTGTGAGTATAGTCTAAAGTATTTACTCAAACATGAACTGCCCAATTGTGCATTAAGAGAAGGACAAAAGGTATTTTATATCCTTCTAAGCCACAGCTTAGAAGGACACCAGGTGATGTGTCAGGTGCATAGCTAACTCTGCCATCAGTGTGTGAGCGAAAGCGTGAATGATAAGCAGTGAAAAAGTGCATTGAGTACCAGTAAGGCAGATAAAGCCCTATATAAATGCAAACCATTTATTTCTTTATAAAGAGCTCATTATAGAAGTGACATTTGGCTCATACTGTACAAGTTTAGTACATTAATCTGTTGAACGTAGAAATTAGTGACCTAACAAGCTAAGATGTAATCATAAAGAAAAACATTTAAAACAAGTCTGTACAATTATTAATGATTTGTGGTTTCTGTAAAATAATTGTTTATTTAACATTTGCATGAAATAACACTGACGTTGTACATAAACGTCACTGAGAGCTCTATTTTTGAACATAAGGTTTGGTAGTGAAATGATATACAATATATTGTGAAATACTGTTTGCACACAAACACAAATACTGTACACACACATTTGCTTGGTTTTCTATCTTGAATTAGCTTAATTACTTTTTTTTTTTAAATCATTGAGACTGTTCGGATACTCGAGTTTGCCGTTCATTAGTCTCTGGGCTGCACTGAACCTCAAAGGTAAATCTGAACAACTGCTCTACTCATTCTGAGGTCTGTTAGTGGTTCTGCCACTTTGCTAATGAGCTGGTCTGCAGAACAAAAGGTCTGGTCATGTTTATGGGGGACGATAAAGAGAGGAATATGAAGTAAATGTCTAGAGAGAGATTAATGTATGGTAGATTTTAAAAAAAGCCTACTGTTTGCAGTACTGTTAAATGGATCCTTTCATCCATCACTGTACATTAAATATTTCAAAATTTACGTGTGTAGTCATTCTGCACATTGTATTCTTAGTAAGTTTATCTTGTTTTCACAGCATATTATCATCATCATCAACATCATAAGTAAGAATTCAGCATGCTTATTGCATATGTTCAGTCTTGACATGGACCAAATTATGTCAGCTACCCCCTCTAATAAATCAGGGTTCACCAAGGGGAGTATTTCTGCAAGAGTTTGGCCAAGATGAATCTAGAAATGTACATTTGGAAAACGCCCTGATACGAGTCAGGGGAAACCCTGGAAAGAGAAACATCTAGATCACATGCTGTCTTAGATAAACATGAGGATGAATGGTCACTGCTGCCTGTATGTTGAGAAATAAAGATAGCTTTATGAAGGTGAACAGAGATGGGCCTTCTGCAAGGAACAGACGCTTACAGTACAGTCTTGCAAAAGCCTTTGCGCCCTCCCACAGGTTATTTAGACATGCAACTGCACTAAGCTACTGTAAAGTAAGGGAAAGATACACACACATAGCATGTATACACACAACCTCTCAATTGGTTCTGCAATAAGAAAGACACAAAGAGCTGGGTGGCAAGAGATAAAGGCTGAGGTGAGCAAGGTTTGGAAAGTGCTACATCCAAAATGAGGGAAATATCAATAGTAAGTGTCTTAGCTGGGCTCTGGGCCACTATGAGCAGCCAAAAGAGCTTAAGCGTGCCTTGGCATAGACTGTGCATCTGCAGAGTTGTACCGGAGGGGTGTTCTCCCACATTCTTCCACAAGGAATTCCATCATTTAGGGGCTTGTTGATAGTGAAAACAGTTTCAGGCACTGGCACTTAAAAACACTCAACTGGGCTGAATAAAAGAGTGGTGGCATATTGTTTGCACTGTTTCCATATTTATCAGAACATGTACCGTGAAGTTCTGCCCCAAATAAACTATTTTTAGCAAGAACAACATAGGACACCTTCTGTAATCCCCCTCCCCCTATATGTTTGACAAAGACTGCATGGTATTGATACAGTATTAGCATAGTACAGCTCTGACTATAGCCCTCTGGGATTCATGATGCTTACACTTGTCTCTGTTGGCAATAATGTTTGATTTCCATCCGTGCCCTACCATTATCTTCTCTACCCATCACGAGCAGTAATCACGATGATCCAGAGATTAAAAAAAAGTGAGGCCAGTAGCCCACAAACAGAAGATTACAGCAAATCAGAAATTAAAGTCAGAGGAGAGGCAGGCAGTAGGAATGAAGAGAGATGAACAGGAAGCCTCCAGAGCCAAAAGATTTTCTCTGTTTCATTAATGCTGATGAACTTAATTCAATCAATTCTCTGCAAGACATCACTGTGGTGGTAAACAACTTCTTATGCCATCAGTAGAGGCCACTGCAATAAAGGTACTTTTTTCACACACCATCTTAATCCTAGTGTAGATTTATCCTGCTTACCCAGGCTATAGACTGTGGCACCTGTGTGATTTAAGAGGCCAAAACAAATTTGCAAACTCCAAGTTGGAGGCAGGACTCATATTAGGAAGTAACTCTGCATCTTTGAATAATGGAAAACATTAAATGGCAGAAAATAAATCCCATGTGCTATAGTCTTTAATTGGATTCGTTTCCATAACTGGAGTCCTTAGAGTCAACAGTGGAAGGGAAACAGCCATGAGCCTATTGACATGTCAGCTGCCAGCCACCAGACAGTGAGGGAGGCACAATAATGAACGAGTGCAATTTCATCCTGACATGCCTCCCACTCAGCAGGCATTCAGATAAACACAAGTGGGTGTTTTCAGGACAGGCCAAAAGACAAAGAGAAGAGGGCAAATTAATTTGTAATCTGTGCAGATTTCTACCTGTTGTCATTAACCTGTGTGTATCGGGGCTGAGGATCAGGGTCGCCATCATTGACATCGTAGCTGGCATCTGGATCCTTTAAAGACACAGACACATTATTGGAGTAAGAGGAAAAAGCAGCACTTTCCGAGCTTGGAGAGTCAAATCAGTTCGATGAATTTTTGTATTTTAAGTCTTCAAAATGTGAAAGTCTGTGCATACAGAAACGCATCTGGAAATCAGGTTCTATATTTCAGCAGAAGGAAGGCACCATCTTTAATTCCAAATCTGCTCTATTTTCATTCTGTTTTCAGCTGCAGCAACACAGTATCTCCATGTGGAACATAATATAGCAGGTATTTTGGGAAATGTACTCACGTAGTTCAGCGCCAGGTCTGGATGGTTCTTCTCTATTCCATCATCCAGGATGGACACCACCACCCCTTTACCTGTGTAGCCCAACTGCCAGGCAGCTTTAGCATTCAAGTCACGGTGGTTGCTGTTGTACTGAGGATGGAGAAAGCAAATGACTTAGATGGAATCAAATTATCTGAGACACACCTGAGTCCTGACAAGATTGTGCTTTTAACTATATCTGGAAAGACTACAAGTAAAAAAGGCAACAATTTAAATGAAGACTGAGGTTTTGACTAAAGCAACCAGGAAAAAAGTGCAGTTTATTGAGTTTCTGTCTCTCAGCAGTTTCTCACTAAGGTGAATGGAGTTTTCAGAGTAAAGGTGGTGTTGTCCTTTATATTAACTGCACTAACTGAATTAGCTACTAAGCAAAGCACTGATAAACTGGATGGTGGCTCACAGACATCATTCTGTATGCATCTTGATATGACTGACATTCAACTTGACCTTTGGTCAAAAACCATGTCTGGCTTTCATCTAGTTCAAAGCTCTTCTTTCTAAAATGTACCATCAGTTAAACATAATGTGTCTGATCAATCCACCGCCCAGATTTCAGACCTTTATCGGTGTAGTCTATCAGACAAGATGAGGTTTGTTCCTCAACCTTGTAATGTCATTGACATTTAAACCACAAAGAAGAAAATCAATTAAAGCTGAACATTGTAATCTGCAGTGGTAATTCAGATTGAAAAGGGGCTTTTGTGGCTGACACACAGTGAATAATAAATCTAAGAGGATATACAAGCTTTTATTTTGGATACTGCTTATCAAGAGAGTGTTTTCCCTGTTCCCTAATGCCGATGTTCCTTCAGCACATTGAAATCTGTAAACCTTGAGATCTCCACTTTGAAGCCTGCCCATTATTTATCAGTATGGAGAAAAAAATGTCTCATGATTTAGATAAATATCTGAAAATTATTAAATATTCATTGTAACAGCAGATGTGTTGACCATTAGATTCTGCCCATCAAGGACACCCTGCCAACTGACCCACCCACACTCTCCTCTGGACAGCCAGGTTCAGTTTTAATGAGGCACAGGCTTATTTACTGCTGGGAGACACGAGCAGCACATTTCCACGAACTGAAAACCTAAACTATGTTTTTACACCTTTGAACCTGTATTACCACATTTCTTTATTATTTAAAATATGCACAACATATTCCATTAATGAGAGCAACTGTTTGTTTGTTTCTCTTTTTCTGAAACAGAGCAGAGAGAGACGAATTAGAGGCTGGCAAAAGTAAGAAAGAAACCACCACCATGCAGGAAATTCATTGTAAACCAGGCAAATTAGCATTTTTAGCACAAGGTGCCTTTTTTCCCCTCTTTACAACAATGTTACTACAATTCAAACTATACAGTTGCAGAAGGACACCAGAAATCTTTTAAACAGTATTGCACCAGTGTGGCCAGTCCAAAATGAAACAAAGTGAAATGTCTCAAGATATGTGGGGTGGTTTGACATTCATGGTACCCACAGGGTGAATTCAGATGACTCTGATGATCCCCTGACTATTCATCCAACGCCACTGACACATGCATCTAACACAGTAAGTCAGCATTAAGGCTCAACTGACATTAAAAAAAAGACAGAATCCTAATCATATTTCTCCTCTTATTTGCACCAATGTTGACTTTTATATTCTGCTCAAAAGTCAGTTGATCCCATTAGTGGGAAGAAGCTGAGAATTTGCAAAGGTGCTGCTCCAATTTTCATGTCTTGTGGAGTTTAATGAGCTTTTACAACCTCATGGGGTGCCTACAGAGTTATAAATAGAAATCAATCTTCATTTTATGTTTTCTACTCATACAGGTTCAGTACCTATTTAAAAGTCCACAACACCAATAATATTCATTTACAGCAGAGTAGCTTTAGTAATAACTTGAAATGCAGTCCAGTACAACAAACCTCAAATTATAATCTTTATTATAAAAGGTAATGTTTTTGAAATGTGGACTGTATAACTATATATGGGTAACTCTGAATCGTCGTAGGTGTGAATGTGATAGGCTGTGTCTGGTTGTCTACATGCCAGCTCTGACATAGACTGGCAACCTCTCCAGGGTTTAGCCCGACTCTCGCCCATTGACAGCCAGGATTGGCTCCTGCAACCCTTAACAGGAAAAGCAGTTAAGATGATGGATGAATTGCACCGCTAAACAATTTATTGTTTTGTACTACAATTTATCATTGCCAGTTAAACATCCCTCAAAAACAGTTTCAGCAAATACTGAACATTATAACCTTTATGAGGGATGATTTATTGCAGAACTGTTGTAATAGACTAACTTGATTTTTAGCTTGATGTATCTGCTTTGGATAAACTGTAAACTGCTTTTTGTCACATAAGTCTTTGGATTTTTGTGATGTTTCAAAACATCACATTACCCTGTGGAAAAATTACAAGGAGGAGCTACAACTTTCTGTTGTACAAAGCCCTTTTCCACTTTGCACTTAACTCTACAACATATGTATATATCACAGACACATTTTACTATCAGTTAACTTATTAAAAACTGTCAACACCTGGCAGAATCTATTGTACCTAGTAACACGGATACAACCAGGCAGAAAGCTTTCATCTACTGTCACGGTGCCACCAACTACTTCGACACACCAGGGAACTGAGCCTGTAAAAGCGCAGACATTTTGAACAACTGGTGATGCAAGTCTTTTGCATCACCATGAATCTTCTTCTGCCTGGAGCATCCTCTCAGTAATTGAAGGAAGAGTGAAGCTGAACAGAAAATCTCAGGGGTTGTTACTGCTGCTTTTAACAGGCCAATGTATCAGTGACATTCTTCAAGTCAAATGTGAAAATCAATCAACTGAAAACTAGAGCGGTTCAAGATGAATCACCTCTGTCTTTCTCTCTCTGCTTTCTCTCTTTATTGCAATGGTGTTTGTGGTTTAAAGTAAATCATCAATTTCTAAAAACATGCAATCCAGAATACAAAGGTGCACTGTGTGTATGTGCCATTGTTAAAGTAAATTCCTTTAGGTAAAGGCTTGTGTTTTGTGTTCTGAAAATAAGACACCCAATAGTATTTCATACAAAGACAGTATATTGGATTCATACAGGCTTGTCTTTTGACTCAAATTTAATTACATGTATTGACTTTGGAGAGATAAAAAGCTCACTGCATGCTGCAGTCTTGAATTATACCCCACAGACAAACACAAATCACTCACAACATACACAAATACTCTTTTGTTTAATGAGGTTTCTTCTACTCACCAGGTACCACTGATCTTTGTATTTGGGATCGAATGGTTCTGTGAAGACATCCCTCTTCTTTCTCCGTTTCGACACCTGCTGTTCAGCCCAAGTCACCTAAACAAAAAGGGCACAAAAACACAAAGATAAGAAATACACACAAATAAAGGCAGAGGTGAGACCTGAAAAGAAAGAGAAAAAAAAATGCAAACTCCAGCCACAAAGGGTGCTGCTCACAGTCATTTAAAAAAAGAAGGCAAAAAAACTGCACAGGAAATAACTATGTGCTGGCCACAAGGGTCAGCATGTCAAATGAATTAATAGAGATCCCAATTCACAGCAGGGTGACAGCAGACACAGTGAGATTAGAGGCACAGAGGTATCGTGGACTCCTCACTAATGAGACTCGCTGATGAATTCCAGAGCGGCCAGAGACTAATTAAAATTTCTGGATTGGTGTACAACAGGATGCACCAGTATTTATTTGGCTCATGGGTACACCTAAACATATATGCATGCTAACAATGCACATTCCCACAGAGAGACAGAGGTACAAATTCAGTACAAGTCTAACAACACAGCAGTAACCCAGTCTGCAGCAGACTGTCATAATGTGAAAGCTCCTGCAGAAAATGTTTACAGAAGCAGAATGCATACAGTGAAAATAAGCCTGCCTTTACTCCCTCTGCAGAACTGTGCTTGTTGTACAGCAAAATGCCTGGGTAGTTGAGGAAAAAAAAAAAAAAACGTCAGAAGAGACAGAAGAGAACTGCCTGCCGCAAGGACGAAGCACCTGATGTGAAGGACGACCAAATCACAGCGCACCTCTCTCTCCACCTCTGTAGATCACTAGAGACACGAAAGTAAAAGAGGAAAAAAGTAATGAAGGTCGCATTAGCTGCGACACTGAAGCGATGCCAATTCAACACCATATAACAATGGAATAACTTCACTTAAACGAGCAGACAGGTTTGTGAATGTTTAGCGAGAAGCTCTATCAGTCTAACTGGAGGAGACGTTTCCACCAGGGCTCATCTGATTCTTACTGGGCAGATGAGATCAGCCCTGTGAGGTGCAGCTGTGACGGTTTGCAGTACACACAACAGCTGGTGACTGCATTTTCTCACTGATCTTGACACATTAAGTCAAATAACTACTGCAAACAAAGACACATGGAAATTTCATGAAAACTTTTCTGTTACACTGTTCATCTGGATGCCAATATGAAAGTGTGTTCTGTGCTTGGGTGAAAGGAAACAATTAAAAAGTTATTTCCAAAGATCACAGGAAGAAGAACAAAAGATTGCAAACCACTTTCACACCACTGTGAATCTAACAGTTTCCTTACTGCATATGCTTGAAATATAAATTAAGATTATCTTTAAAACTGTGCAACCTGGAACAATAAACTGTTTCTTTGTGCTGGTGCTGTCAGCATGTGGATTTTTACTTTTGGAAAAAGAATCTCTACCAAGCTCAAAACAAAGGTGCTTGTGTCCTACTGCTTCAGGTGTCTTGCAGACAACAATGAGAAGATAAATTAAGAGTGGTGCATCATCTTGGCATTAAATATACAACTGGTCAGAAACAGATACTGCCAACACAATACAGAATAACTGGTATTGTATTTTTAAATGTAATTTTTTAAAAACTATACATTACACAGGAACAAGATAAAAACAAAATGTTTTTTTACAGCTGTGAAACTATTGATACCTAGTCTAAATTGAATGTAACAATATCAAACGTATACTCAAACATATCTCCACTGCATAAATGAACATTTATCTTGATCCACATCAATGTTTTTAGGGACTTACATGCCCAGAGATTCGCAAACCTAGCATTAGATGACTAATTAGTTTGAAACAGGGTGGGGAATTGACAGGACAGACTGAGACAGATGAGTTGTAGCACATCTCACAGTCAGGCTTTATTACTGGCTATTAGTTTGAAAGAAAATGCCTGTATTAGCTAAACTTCAGTCAAAGTGACAAAAATTCACATGTATGCAGGGACCACATTAAACTGTATTACACCAAATTAGCTCTTTCCTCATGCGTCACACAGTGGTGTACATGATTTCCCCTCTTTCATTTTGTTGCCTGCTTTTCAATCACACATTCAATCTTGTTTTCACACTTACGCAGATCAGGTCTCGGTTTGTGGAATATTTCCAAGCTTATTCCGTGCAAACATGACAAAATTCTTAAAAGGATGCAACGTTTGCGCAATATTTATTTGTTACCTGGGGCAACACAGGAAGACGTGTAATGTACAAAGCCACAATTTTCACTGCACTACATGTAGATTGTATTGCATCTTATAGAGCATGGTGTAACTTTTAATTCCCTTGGTGTTTTTGCATGCTATACATAGGAGCCATCATGTTTAAGAATGTAATAATGTGCAGGCCTTTCCTGACAATATGAAAGCTTCAACTCATACTAGAAAAATAAAAACAAAAAAACAAAATAAAACTTACAGAAAGATTAAGGCAAAATGCAAAATGTGGGTATTTAATGTTTACATCATAGGCTTAATCTAGAACACTTAATTTGTCCCATAAGGGCTCTATTACAGTTGAAACACAGACCTAGGGCTTTAACACTATTCAAAGCACAAGGCAATAATATGACTGCTCACTCATAGCTCTCAATCATAACTCTGACACTAATCTGAAAACATGCAGATTAGTGTCACTACAGAACTAAATTTTCTGCTCCTTCCAGCTGCTAACGCTACAGAAACACCAGTTATTTCCAGCTCATTTCAGAAAAACAGTCTTCTTAGTGTCATACATGGTTCTTGGAAATGTCCATCAAACCACAGCAAAGACACAAATTTCCATCAATTAATGTATCAGCGAAAACTGCTTTAGTCCTAGTAATTTGGGCAGATCAGTGGTTTGAGTGTGTTCATAAATTAATATTAACAGCAAGGAGAGGTGTATTCAGCAGACTCTGAGAATAGCTACCTGAAAACAGTATACTAGAACACACATTCAGTATTTTTACTTCTTAATTAGTTGGGGAAATTAAGCCTATGATGTAAACCACGGTTTTCTACAAATTACAGCCATACTTTTTTTTTTTTAAATCTGTGTAGTATTTAGTAAAAATATTGAATATTTATTTTCTTATACTACTTGCCAATATTTTTTAAAAACAGCATCTCAGTTCCGATCCTGTAAAATGAACTATGATATTTTCATTATTGAACTGAACTTAAGCCCAAAGTCCTCATTTCCTACAAAATGTTGTTTTCCCATCTTTATATACAGAGTAAACACGAAACTAAATAAGGCACATCTTTCACTGCCAAACTCATAATTTATATGGAACAGATTTTTTTTCTACTTTTGGCAGGAGTCTAATAAACATTTCTATTTTGCATTTTTCATGTGAAGTCTTTTGAAAGTCTCTAATAGTCCGTGACAGAACACAGAGCCACTGAAGTTGACAAACAGCATTTTCATTATAAATGGCCTTTGAAAATGAAAAACTGTGACTATCTCACACGTCCAGACCAATTGAATGTTCAGACTGCTTCGTTCATGTTTAGGTGGATGGTCCTATCTGTCCAACAAATAGATTCCCCACCCTGCAAATTTTGCCACCCATTACTGTGTCCTTGTTCATTATACAAACATAGCATTGAATCCCTCTGAGGCAAAACAGAAGCCTTAAATAAAATGCCATTATCCTAAAGGAACATAATACCAATTTTAGTAGTTATGTCATTTATATTAATGCTAAAGCTTACTTTATGTTACATGTACTAGTATTCTTGCCATGGTAATGAAAGTGGGAAAAAAGTCTACAAACTGTGTACAGAAACAAACAAAGCAACAACATAATATCAACAGTAGAAGGTATGGAGGTAACAGATAGACCTTTAGCTTTAAATGTTCACAACTCCTTTAACAGCGTGTGAGATCTAGCAGAGGTCCAGTTGCTTTTGTCATTAATTAGACACTCTTCAAAAGAGTTTTTTATTCAGCCTTCTCCTTAACTGGTTTTAAGTCTCTCTAGGATTCAGAACTCCTCCTTCCAGACACATTTCTGCCATGGTTTATTCTTGCAGCTGATGCAAAAATGAATTATATTTGCAATTTGCAGCAGTCATCTGCTAATAAAAAAATGATTAATCAGACTG
Source organism: Helostoma temminkii (assembly GCA_900302695.1). Lineage (NCBI taxonomy): Eukaryota > Metazoa > Chordata > Actinopteri > Anabantiformes > Helostomatidae > Helostoma > Helostoma temminkii. Next base: position 33,796 of record OMLM01000696.1, read on the forward strand.
TTAACTGCAGCACAGTGACAGAAATGAATTGATGCTTAGACAATTAAAAACTGAGGCCATATGGTAAATATTCAATATCAAAGTTATTGTAGCATTTTCAAAACTCTTGATTAAATAAACAAATAACCAAAACAAAAGATCTCCTGAATTCTGACAAGGTACTGACAAGTGAACCTGAGTCCATAACGCTCCACTTTCTCCAAGGTGCTGTGGGAAAAAAGGAATTCAACAACAGGAAATGGGGCCGCAGTGTTTAAGGAAATCCCAGAGAGGGAGGTGGACCATTTCTAGCTTGGATGCAAACAACCCCAGCAGAAGCTGTTCTCTTCCCTGCATGTACCTGCAGCTGGAAAGCACAGCAGCACGGCCAGTGATATCTTTAGGCAGGATATTCATGTATATGATGCTTCTACAGTCGAATTTGTAAATGCACTTGATTTCTATAGAGACATCAATAAATAATTATAGTTATCAATCTGTTTACTGAAGAGACTGGACTAACTTTAGATGTTGGTATAATTTATGACAAAAGAGACAAAAGAAGATGAGATTGTCTTGTGATAAAGCAGATAAATAGAAAATAGTGTGAAACATGCTCTCACAGTTCTCTGGTTCTATCATTAGGATACAGAGACAATGTAAAACAGGAAGGAGCTCTCATTAGAAGGCAGGCAAAGAACCCAAGTGCAACTGACCTATGAAGCATCCTAAGCAAATATGCTGATTCAGTATGGAAGTCTCCAGGTCCCTATTAACCAGCTATATAACACAAATCAGATTCACAGGGCGCTCTGGGTATGCCAGTTGTCAAAGGCGCCCTAATGTGCTCATTTAAACATAGCCCTGATGCTGACAGCATTGTCACCCAGTCAGCCATGGAGGAGCACAAACAAACAGCAGCTAGCAGTTCCAATTAATAATTTTCTCACTGACAGCAAGTGCCAGTAAGCGACACTTTGTTCGTCTTTGTTTCAGCAACATTTGTAAGCTTCACAGATGCTCTGAAGTTCTGCCATAAACTGAAACTTGCATTTGCTCTTTTGATGTTTTCTAAGGATGAGAAGAGGCTGTCTGAATGCAGTCCAAATTCCTCATATAATAATAGACCAAAACTCCCCTGTCAATGGATTTAAACAAAATAATATTAGGAAATCACTGAAGCATTCAGTCATTTTTTGTGTACGTCTTTAAAGATTGAATGCAGTTGTCATCACCTTTAAAACTGTCTAAACATCCTCTTTCTCAGCTCTACGCTCCTTTGTAGTCCCACAGCTGTAAATGTTAATTTCACACTCTTTCCTTTGTCCTTCCCAACAGTGTAGGACACAGACTCATTTTCAAACTAACCTCCAACTCTCATTCAACTCTTCCTGCAAAAGAGGAAGACAATGCAGAAAATGTGAAATTTTGATTTAAATCAGTCAAGCAGGAGGCACTAGTTTCACCACAGTGTATGTATCTGGGGAGCGTCTGCAGGGAAGTACCGGCTCACCTTCAAGCACACAAAAACAGCAGGCGAGGATGTTGCAGCTCATCTGAGGCAGCCATTACAAACAGAGACAAATGAGGCCTGAGAGTCTGATTCTTTGCACTGTGGCTGTTGGCTTACCATATGGCCCTTTGTTTCTAGTCTCTAGCTTCTCAGATGTGCTACATACAATTATAAGCTGTGGTGAGTGAAAAAAAAAAAAAATCAAATCACTTTCAGTTTTAGGAGTGAAAAGAATTTTCAGTGCAACAGCAAATCTGAGATCTAGAGTGTTTTCACACCTACAGGCTTTAGTTTGTTTTCGCGCTGGCTGCAGATTGTTTTGCCTGTTGTGAACACAGTAATCGCACTCAGGGGCAAACCAAAGCAACCACAAAAAGAGGTGGTCTTGGTCTAAAACATTTAGTGAACTCTGGTGCGGTCCTCCTGGTGAGAAAGCTTACCAAACCAAAACCAGCCAAAGTCTATGAATTACATGATTTAGAGACATTGGATGATGTGTAGATTTGAATTTCTTCTGTTTGAACGCCCACAACATGCTGCAGGAAACGTGGGCAAAACTGAGCAAATGACTCTAACATAATAAATGAGAGAAAAGACAGTAACAAAGAACCTACAAAGTATCTTTATGTCACAGAAACAGTAGTCAACAACACCGGATCTTGCACAAATGCACTAAGGAAAACGCCATAAAACTTAAAAATCGATGATTCCGATAGAATTCTCCTAAAAGGAAAGATTTAACAATAACTTACTCACATGTCAAAATCATAATTATACATGGATAAACGTAAAAGGATACTGACATTTTTATCACGACCTTTAAGTGACTTGTTTAGGAATCATTCATGGACTAAAACAACATGTAGTAACTGCTTTGCATGAGGCGAGTCACTAAACTATGTCAGTGAATGTCTCTCTGCTGTGACTGTAGCTCCTGCATGGTCTGTGTTTAGTGTATGTGGAAGCAGCAGGAGGAATGAGGCTTGAATGAGCTGAACTGACCAATACTTACCCATTATTTGTCCTGTAAACATCTTCTGCTTTGATATCGTCAAACTGCAGTTAAATTTAACTTGAATATTTAGGTTTAATCTTGTTTTCTCAAAACATACAGAGTTTAGTAGACAGAGTTTATTCCAATGTATGGATTCACTCTATCAAGGATATATCATGATATGTGTATTTTAGTTGAAACCAAGCCAGTCTCATATGTTTTTTTCATATTGTAAATGAGTGTTGTACTGGAAACAGATTTTAAAGGAATATTTCCATAAACATATAGAGGTCTATGATCAGCAAACACTGGTACTTTCTTCCAATTGAATTTATCTTTGTTAATGCAAGCGTATTCTTTTTATAGATAAACTGATCATTAGATAACCTTTTTGCAATGATGGTAATACTAATGTATCTTGTAAATTTGCGTTAAAAATATAACATATTTTTATATAATAATATGATATTTTCATAGTATCAACATACATAAATTTCACAGATCACACAAACCCTCTCCAGTCTCCATCTGTACAGTCACTAGCTTCCTATAAGCCCTACTTTCTTTAAAAACCGTGACAAATTATGGAAAAATAATAGCTGCTTTGATTTAATTAGGTCCTCACAAACCACACACTTTTTCCTCACAGATCACTCGGAATTATCAATAAGCATGATTCACATAAATGAGTACACAGCCATTAATCACAGCCCTCTTCTTACCTTGGGATCTTTTTGTAGACGGACTTGTGTGCCTCTGTGATCTGACAAGGATCTCTTCACAACTGTACGATGCCGGAAGTGATAATAATCACCAAATACCTAAAAAGAGAAAAAGATAAAAATCAGTTATCACATGAGGCCATTTAAATTCCGCTCTCTAACTCTCTTTAATCTGATAATATCTCTTCATGTGATAATGGCTTCAGTGAAGTGTTAAAAATAACTTTCTCCTTATTAAAATGGTATGTTCAGTATGGATACTCAGCAGCTGCAATAAAAATCCTAACGGTTATCAAACTCAGCCTGCCTGAAACAAGTGCAGTATATTAACATTTGACATTCACACTAGTTACACAGTGAAATTGGACCGACTTGCATGGATAACACTGCCCTGATCAATACAGTAAACCCATTATTTATTCACTTATTTTATTGGGCCTGAAGCAGTATTAACCAGTGGGCAAAAGCAGCATGAGGACATTCAGAAGCATTTGTTTGATAGTAAAGGTGTGTGTGACATTTCATGTTTTCACTTTAGTGAACTTGTGATGGATTTCTCTAAGAGGTTAAGGGGCTACACTGGCCACAAATACAGAAGATCTATTTTTCGCAATAATTTCCAAAAACCCAGTCAAACTGATGGTACCACAGCACTGACAGTACAGTCAGGTCACTTATTACCACACAACTATGATAGAAGAGTAGCTTCAGAGGAAATACAAGTCAGTGGTGTGTATCAATACTAGGACAAATAGCTAATTAACTGATTGACAAGGAATCCGTTTTTATAACCCATTTAAAAAAATGTATATTTTATCTATTATAAAGACTGAACAGTTGCTGATGCTCAAAAAAATAAAATAAACATTTAGTTTTTCTTCCAATAAATGGAAATTATTTGGCAGGTGGCAAATTAATTACTCAATCAAAATATATAGAGAGATTAACTAATCATAGAAACAAAGAGAACATAATAGATGTGCAGTGAGTCAACAGGATTTAAATCCTGTGTTTAGCACCCAGCCAGTCAAACACCTATGAAGGTACTCAGGAGGTGTTAACAGCTCCATATTCTCTGAAATTTAGTTAATGTTTTTACTAAAGGGAAATGGATAAATGCAGCAAAGACTGAGACTTACACCTAAAATTACAACTGCACACAGAGTTGAGATGTGCAGTGTTAAACATCATTACAAGCAGCACAAATATGTGAAGATGTGGTGTAAAAATGAGAAAGCTGCATTATGTTTGTCAACTCACAAGGAAGCATTGTGTTTCAAAGGATTATGTAGAGCTAAGATGCTGCAGTTTGTACTGCAATATCCATTCACTCCAAAAAAGCCAGGTCTCATACTAACCAACCTCCTCTGCTCCCATTTAGTCACAGCCCGATTCCAGTCAGGCTGACACAAAAGGCCCCTACACACAAAGCTAGTGGACAATAGGGAGGCAACAACCAAGAGGGAAGATACACTTTACTGTGATATTCAGCTCAACCACAACTATGTGTGTGTGTATGACAGAGAGTGTTAGAGAGCGATGTGTAAAACAAGTCCAAAGAGAAAATGCAGGATATAAACGGGGATAAAGCACTGACATTAGCTGAGCCAATGGTGCCTTTTCTGAAAAAGAAAAGAATAAGAGGAGGCAGTGGGTCCATTCTGTTAATCCAGATAAGAGACTAGGAGGTGGAACACTGATCAAAGACATGGGTGGTGGGCGGCACAGTCCATTAAGCAACTTTAAATCACACTAACACCAATGGAAGCATGCGGCGTAGTTAAAAACAAAGCACTAATGGTCCATCTATTCAGCCAGTGTTTCCAAAGATAACCTGTCACAGTTTTAAGTTACTGGTGATGCACTGTGCATTTCTAGGTCAATTTCATTAATGGCTGTAGTTTTTTTGAATATAGAGCCAACGTTGGTCTAAACTCATCACTATGTGAAAAATTGCATTATGAAGTACACTGTAGAAAAGACAAAAAAAAAAAAAAAAAAAAAAAAAAAAAGCAGTAACACAGACTGTGATACAGCCACAGCACATGCTGTTTTTTTCTTAAAAAGTGAAACTTAAATAATGTCAGAATGAAACCACTTTCCCCCCTCCTCTAACTACAGACATTGCCTTAAAGTATAATCGACTGGTAAGTATGGAAAGTTCACAAAGAAGCGGAGGCTGACAAAAGGTCAACCGTTTTAAATGTATGCGAACACACACATGCTGCTCTCACTCCACAAACTGAAGCCCATTCTAGCCGTGCTAAATGTCTACCCTGCAGCTCAATAATCATTTGGCATCACAAACAACACTTACAAGCTTATGTTTTCAGCCATTTAATCTCAAGACCACAGTGCTTCTGTGGTTTCACTGCTTTCCACGGGAAAAAAAAAGCCATTTAGACGTTAAAAACAATGTGGAAAAAGACGGCTCCGGACTCAAGAGTAGCCATTACTGATGTGATAAGCTGGGCACTGATAAAGCAGAACAGGCTTAACTGTGCTCTCCGAGTGGCCTATTACTAAAGTGAGCCATTAATCCATCAACCTCATTAAAATGCACGGTAACAGACAGTGGAAAATTACTGTCTGCTGTTTTGTTTGCATGTTTGCTCCCTCTCCGCCTGCCAAATTTACCTTGTGGGAAAGCACTTATCAAAAGGTCTGGTGTCTCATCTCCTGTGACTGTTGACACAATTACATTTTACAAAGAGCCAAACAATGTTTGGAGACAAATTGGAAGAGAGGTTTTTGGGCTGCAATAAAATGATATGAAACTATTAATGTCACGAACAAAGGTTGTGAATTTTGAAAATTCCACTGGAAGATCAGGCCATTTTTGCACTTGAACTACAGACACATAAATCATAACACATTTCCTTTCTGTTTCGACATTTAACTGCTTTTGATTTAGGGGCATCAGGACGTGGGGCACTACCATATTTCGTTTGTGCATCAGTGAGTTGAGATAAATTGGGAAAATTAGACTTGGGAAGACGTTAAAAAAATAGTTCAGCAACTTGTTTTTATAATGAGGCTAGAGTCCAATTATTCAGTGCAGCGAACGGGTAGCACAGAAGCACAGACTGCCACAGTGGCAGCTGGATGTGACCAACAGTTTCTTTTAAAGCAGGGCAGAGCAGACTGTGCTTCCCCCACACACCTGAAAATGCATTTGCACAGCTGGCCTTCCTTTCTGCCAAGCTTCTCTTAGTCATTATATGTTCTGTCTTCATTGTTCCCCATCATTATTAGTCTTGAGGCAGTCAGTCATTCCCTTTCCTCTCACTCTTTAACCTTCAGTTTTAGGTGGCATCCATGTTAGGTAGATACTCAAGTACGACATAAGACAAATCAATAGTTTTGTTAGTCTTTACTCTGCAGAGAGATACACAAATGTAGGAGAAGTGGTGGGTAGTATGCAGAAAATGTCTCTAAATGCATCTGAAGCATGTAGGAATAAATGAATAATCTTATAAAACCTTACAAGGCAAACTCAGTCTACTTTATTTATCAAAATGACATCCACTCCAACAAGCCACTGGACTCGTTCATTTACTGTGTAAATAAAACATTATTATATTTGGAATCATCCTCATTGTTTACTTGAGATTAATCCATTTATTGGTATCGACAAAGAAGTGGATTAAATAAAATTGTGGACATTTAAGCAGAAAGGACAGCTGAAAAATATCCTCAAAGAGTTTAATATCAGTAAGAGGTCAGGAGGGTGACATCATGATTAGAGTGACCAATCAGTGTTTCCTTTATCTCCCTTTCTGTTCTTTAACATCAAACTGTCTGTGGTCTACAGAGCACAAAGGCATGAATATCTCTTCTTAGAATCAGGGTTCATTCTCTGTCTTTCAATAGACATGTTAAACTTTTAAAAGGTATCTTTTACATGCTATTTAATACACTTCTTCATTTTGTCCTTAATTGGGCATTTTTGGATTTGAATTTGCATGAACTCTTATTCTATTGTGTTGACGTGCATAGCAAAAAAAATCTTCTGCTTACATGTGATCAGCCGTATGCTATGCCGTCAGTCAATGATTAGTTCTCCCATTTCCTCAACCTTGCCATCAATCATCCATCCACAATTTCTGCAACACTGTGGATCACCAGTGAAATAATCCTGCTCATCAGGTCAAGAATGTAGATTGTAGCAAAACCCATGATCACGACGCAAAACCCTTCACTTCTACTTCTCTCTTCTGCTTGAACCTGTCACATCTGTCCCCTCATTGTGCCTTTAAACGTGAAGATGAATGCCTTTTGCATTACAAGAACCTAATGACTTCTACCTTAAGTTGTAGCCATTGTCATGAGTTCCGCTTGTTTCAACAGCTCTTCTTTCACTTTTGAGCAACTTTTCTTGATCTAAATTTCAGCACAGCTTAAAAGGCAACACCATAAACCAGGAATTATCAAGGGAAATAAAGGCAACCACTCATTTGAAACACAGAAAACATCACAATTAATAATGCAGGACATGTATTTAGATAAGCAAGGGAGTTTGTTTCAAAACACAGGCAATATTTGGAATATCGCCCAGATGATGGTGGTGATAGTGTGTTGTGAGGTTAGGGGTTGTGACAGGTCTTTGCAGTACTGCTGCATTAGTCACATTTGATGAAACAGATTATGTTTCTAATTAATTGCTGGTGAAAGACTGTCTGCATAGTGTCAGGGAAGCATAATGTTTACTTGCTCGTGACACTAGCACAGCTTTAATGTTCAGACTTGTGATGTGATGCAATGCTTGCAAACCCCAGAACAATTTAAGTACGTAATAACTTGTACTAGGTACACAGTAAATTCCAGTGTTGCACCAAGATAAATACTAAATACAAATAAAACACGTTTATATACACGTTTAACATGTCGTTTATATTTATGGCAGCCCACCAAGATCATGTATTAGTAATATAAAATACAAGAAAAAGTGAATTTATACTTACTCATACATACAAGCATGAGCTTATTACACTCTGCATTAGTAAATAAAGGGCACAGCAACACCTCGACCTCATGGAGAGTATGGAGAAGAAGAGTATGCAAAAGGTTTACAGTGTCATGGCAAAGCTGCTGCAGAGCTATCCTCAGATTACTAATTCTTTGCAGGGAGGTTTTTAAGGTGCTGTGAGAGTAAAGTCAGACAAGCACAAGCCAACACACATGCACAGTTGCGTAGGTCTTAGATGAAATACGAAAGGCTCAGTTGTACAGTCATACCAATTGAAATAATTGTAGAAAAGTCAATAGGAGTAGACATACAATAACTCTTGACAAAAGTAAAAGTATTGATGTGGTAAAGTGAAAAAATAGTCCTCTGTTCTAATACTGAACCATCTCACTCTGGGATCTCTGAGTCACATGTTGCTCTTCTTCGGTACTAACCGCAAAAGAGTAAATGAGTTTGAGTGATACTGTTTCAGCACAGTTACATTTGTCTCCATAGCCCTGATCAAGATACTATCCACTTTTAGACTATTTGAAGGCTTGATTCACAGAGACCCTTATTTCATTTAATGAGAGAAATCCTCTGCAATCATGTGCAATTTAGTGGAGGTCCAATGAGACATGTGACTTAAAAGAGCAGGTTTAAACAGCTACTTGATGCAGCTTTTGAAGAATTAGTCTGCTGGTCTTAATATCCATCACATTTCCCTTGAAAGATTGAAAAAGGTTGCACGCAAGTGCTTCCAGAATGCAGCTGTTGAAGATTTTCATGCCCAACTAACAGGCTTCACAAGAAACTAGGCAAATGCACAATATGATTCATACACAAAACTAGATTCAGATTCAGTCGAATATCTTCTTCATCCAGTTACAAATACAGAACATCTTTATGCTTGTGTTTCATTTCCTTTACTGTGATTGCAGTAGTAGTGTTGTAGCATTATTCATTGCTTTTCCTGTAAAATTTTATTTTCATTAATATTTCAAGCAAATTTATTTTTCTGTATTCACCTCCCAGGCCACTGCAAGGCTTCTGGACAACCACGCCACTGCTCCAATTTAATATCATTCACTGGTAAAGTCTAACTGTTGAGGTATTAAACAATTCAACAATTAAAACTGAAATAAAATTCCTGCTCAAATAGAAAAAAATTATTAAATTAGAAGCCTCATCATAAGTTAATTCTAAACGACTGGACAAATATTTTTCTGCCAGTTGAATTTCAACATGTTAATCTAAAATAATAAAATTCAGAGGTTAGTTTTATGTGGCAATACAAAAATATAGCTCACACCACACAGAAGTCTCATGTTATACAAATTTTTACACTTGTACAGTACTTTAATGCATTATTTAACATGTGTTAAATAATGCATTAAAGTGTCATTTAACTGTGTTATTCAGTAAGATATGCTTTCCTCTGCTGTACACCGTACAGTATGAGCACAGCATTTTAGGGGCTTGTCTCACAAGGAATTTCCACATCTTTACAGAGAGTTAAAAGCAGCAGGGATCTGTTGAAAAAAGAAATTTAAATCCTAATTTATGGAGTTTCAAGGACAATCCCTCATTAACAAGAGTAAAATCAGGAGCCTCTTCTGCAACAATCTGCTGCCAGTGACAGAGAACACGATGAACCTCTAATCTCACAGGTCTGGTATATCTGCTACAAACAGAAACAAACAACAATTCATGACCAGTCTGCTGGAAATCATAGGTTGCCCAATCAGACTCATATTAGGAGTTGAGAGATAAAATCTTTCCAAACGCGTCATCCACTCTCATGCTTTGATGAGCTCATCCTCATTAGTGGAGGAATTCAACTGCAACCATTGCTGGTCTGAAAAGGAGAGACGACAGAACCGAGATGGAAGAAATTGGTGAGGGACAGGGAGTGAGCCGTTTTCATCACGAGGGAGGCAGTTCTGTCACTGGGAGCAACCTATATGATTGCTTTTGACATCGTAATGTAATGGAATACCAAATCTAATCTGAGCACTGAATCAGTATTAAACATTACAGTACAACTCGCCAACATTTAGTTAAAGACAAAAATACACTCTAAAACTGAGAATACTGTGGAGGCATTTTGGACTCCTGTGTCTTACTGTGGACACATGCTAGCTATCTATATGTTCTAGTCATACACACTAAAAAACATGACAGTGACCTCCTGAAAGCAAGTAAAATATTTATCTATCTATATATCTATATCTATATATATATCAAATGGCAATGTTCTGTTGACTTGTCTGGTGCATAGGCAGTTACCACGCTTGCGGTACATAGAGTCCACACACTCAAACTGTGTGAATCACTTGGTGGCAGGCAGATGATGACATTGACATCATGCTGGCCCACTCAGACAAGGAAAGCACAAATTAGCGTAAACAAAACCAACATTATTCAGAAGCCAACACAGTATTTATCTTACAATAACAACCCCATCATTATTTAAAAAGGTATTGTCCTATATTTTAGGAAGCGCTCTTGCTTCACATGAGACTTGATGCCAATAATTTCTTTGTTAGCTTTTAGCAGTTTGCCTTCTACAAATACTGGGAAAGAGGAAACTGATGTGTTCACGTTGAGTACTTCCATTTGTGTGCTTCAAATTATTACATTAACATTCAACACTTCAACAATGCAACTTTCCCTTCCTTAAACTTGTTTATGTTCTTAGGGATTTGTTGAAAATTTCTTTTTGACAAGTGATTGATGGTGATGCTTAAATGCAATAAATAACTTCTGAAAAGCACCGGGATCACTCATGTGATCCATGTGAAGCAAAGGAATTGTTTTGCCTGGAAGTTATTTTCACCACATGTAGTTTAAAAAAAAAAAAGTGTACAGTGATGGGAAATACTTTCAGATTTTGTATGAGGTATGATGCATTTCAAACAGTGGTGGTTGTAATATATGCCAAGACAGCAAAGCATGTTCATAAAATTCCAGGTGCACTAATGAATAAGCATCAGAAATGATATGAATACAGTGGTGAGTAAAACAATTCAAGAAGAGATACAGATTACAGCACTAATTTAATGATTAGGATCAATTCTCTACTATTGTCGCACAATTTTAGATCACATCAGAGGTTTCAAGCATGTTGAAAGATTTACAAGAACAGTCTATGCGATGCCCTTGACAATGACATTGGTAGCTAAATCTGTGTGTTTTAACAGGGATAGGAGCACTTGGGCTAAAAGTAAAAACACATCTAGCTATGAGAGTCTTGCATATATACAGTATAATATATTAGTAATTATTAATAACCTATTGCAGTTTTGCCACATTGACTCTGTATCACTCACAGAAAATTAAGACCGTGTAAAAGGTGCTTGTCAGTGAGACAGGATCTATTAAGATTTAACTCTGGTGTCTAATTTTATCTCACCTCTTTACTCCTGGAGCACTAATAGAGCACTGCTTAACCGAAATACCAAACAGGTTGTTACGTCCCCAATGAAGGGCCACTGGGACCATCTGAGGCAGCTGCACTCTTGTAATTTCCTAACAACTCTCCATCTAAAGCATTTCCATCACTGTCGTCTCCTTCCACAAAGGATGGGCTACTTTTGTCCCTGCACCCACCACAGGTATTCGACCCCTATGCACTTCAATTTAATGGACTGTCATGAAGATCCCCCTACGGGGCACGGCAGCAGCGCCTGTGAAAATTGTGAAGAGCACATAATACTTTTAATGGAAGTTGTCTACTCCATGTAATGAAAAGTGCATTCAATAAACAAAATCATTTACGACTATTTTCGTTGTAGTACTTGACTTGTAATATGTTATTGGGTTGACAAAAAAATGTTTGTTTGATTAATATGCCCCTGACAAGTTTATACTTACTGCACACATTGAATGTCAACTGTTTTACATCATTACTGGCGTGATTATTCCTGCAAGTCTTGCTCCACATGGCTCACATGAAATTAAACCACAACCTTGCTCTGCTACTGCCAATACCCAAGGCTACGCACGTCATAGTGTGTGAATCTCTTGACTCCAAAGGGAAAAAAAATAATTGTACTCCTCCTCTTTGTATTGTAGGTGAAGTGAGGTGAAAGAAAGGGAGCTCACACAACAAGATCAACCACACAGATGGAGGAGCAGAAGCCCTTCTGTTTGTTAATGTTGTTTCCATGGAGATCATTCAAGGTTCGGTTTTGACAATGTGGTGTGTCTTAATGGAGGGTGACGAGGGCAGAAATTGTGGTAAAATATTTGGTTTAGTCAGAAAAAAATCCTGAGAAATAGCAATGTTTTTGTAAACTAGCAGCAGCAAGCAAGACATTAAATATAGGAATGCAAAACATGTTTTCCTGCACCATGTTTTCTTTTACAGTGCCCTGATCCTTTTCAAAACATGACACCAACCAGACATAACTAATGTGAATTGATATATGCATTGCACACCTCAACTTTCTGATTATGGAAAATATTCCCGAGCATGGCTGACTGACTGGTCTCATCAGTCATTACTTATCTGTGCCGCCATTATGTTGCTGGAGGGGAGACTACATCCTGAGGTTTTCTGCTTCCATAATATTATCGAAAAGCTGTTAATTTGGACAAACTCCTCTTGCTGCTCTCTCCACTGACTTAATGGTGAATTTGATCCAGTAATGGGTACCTGGTGCCTTATAGACCACTACACGCACGCGCACGCGCACGCGCACACACACACACACACGCGCACACACACGCGCACACACACGCGCACACACACACACACACACACACACACACACACACACACACACAC
>OMLM01000698.1:2533-17423 GCA_900302695.1 Helostoma temminkii
TTTTATCATGTTTCTCTATACCTTTACCACCTATGATAATTTATAATTATTGTGCACAGTGCTTGCCTGGTATACACAGTCTTGCAAATTAGCAATTTTTTAATGGTTGTACTTTTTGCAGCTTTTACATTATTTTTCAAACATTGGATATTGCTCACACTTGGATGGGTGGTTGCCACAACAGTTCTTGCATTTGGACATTATTGCTGCCAATGGCTTTAGCTATTGCTAAATCTGTCTCTTTAAATAAGGCATCTTCATCTTCCCTGGATTCCACTGGCGTGACGATGTATCTATGACTATAACTATGGTAAATGGCTGCTTTCTCTTTGTTGCTTCTGGTCCTGCAAGACTGATGAGCATATAGGCTCTAGTTTTGTTTATATTAATATCCTGCAACATTCAGCTACTAGCAATGTTGTATGTATGTTAAACTCGGAATAGGGAGGAAATGTCAAGAGCTCATCCATGTTAAACACAGGCTCCATCGCTCGTCATCCAACCAGACCCCCACATAAAAGAAAAATCCTGACGTGAATGTATGAAATCACTTTTCAAGACGTGTTAGTGTGCAGCACAGTATACCAGCACAGGGTTTGGTCTAGCTCCCACTCTGTGAGAATCAGAGTCAAAATATATCATCTCCACATAGAGTGCAACAGCTCTGATGTGTAGCTCTGGAGAAGGAATGAATTAATGGATGAAGTTAGAGCTCTGGTAAGACTGGAGTCTGGTTAAACATATTAAATGACTGGTTGGGCCGTGTCATTAAATAACCAATCACCTTCTTCTACTGCCTTCCTTCAACCACTTTGTCGTTTTTGAGTCTCCCCACTTCTCCGCCATAGAGTTCTGACTGGTTGCTTAAACACAAATATAACTGTAATCATTAACATGCTGAACACAATGTATGGCAACTGTACTTGAGTTTAAATCATAACTGCTGTTTCTCCCTCAGTAAAACAAGTCAAGTAGAGGGTCTTACAATGAAACATCCTCAGAATAATGACTCTATTGGGTGGATCTTTTATAATAATGCCTATTTATTTTGTGATTTGAGTAAATGTGCGGACTTGCTAAGGAGCTTTAAGTTGTAATGTTTTGTTTTGTTTTTTTGTTTGTTTTTACATGGCAATATGACTGAGCTAAGCCTTCTTTTCCTTCATCCTAAGACTAGAGTATGGAGTAAAATACCACTCAAGTTGTCTATATATGTAAATTGTGCTTATTGCTAGGTACTCAAATGATGTGCTTTCCAGTACAGTAGGAGTACACAGGAGAAACGTGTTTGTCTAGTTTTGATATTTTACATGTTGAGGGAAGACTTGTAGTGTCTAGCAATGCAGCTGTCAGTGCTGAGTGGTGAAAGCTGCCATGCTGAGCAGCTGTTTCTTTTCAGTTAGCTGATGTCCTTGTGACAGACTTAACTTTTCAAACTGGGAGACATTGAATATTGTTCTGATTGATAGTAGAAGTTCCAAAACAAGCTTCAGCCTCTGGTCAAGGCTGCTCCTGTAGTAATGAGATGCATCTGAATGTCTGGATTTTTTCCCCTTAATTCACAGTTGACTTACAGTTATATTTCCTGTTCACATCTTCAATACTAATTCAATTCAAACTCAAGAACTGAATTCTAAAGCGTGAATGAGGTATTCAAAAGCAGTTCAGGGTTGGACAAATTCCTCTGTGCACTGAGGTTTTCAGACAGCTTTTGCAGGTGAAGAAATACTTTTGCTGAATATATACGATCTGACACACTCTCTCTCACACACACACACACACACACACACACAGTCAGACCTGTCGAAGAAGAGCCAAACAAGCAGGACATGCGTTAATCTTTATATCTCCAATGAACATTTTGCTCTATCTGCCAGGAACTGAACAAACCCATCTTCAACAAATAGACTGCAGCTGGCTGTGGGCTTATCAGGAGAGGCTGGACACTTCGCCTGGGGCTCAGGGATAGCGCTCTCTTTTGACCTCTAACCTTTCATAATATAAATACTACACACATACACACCGATGTAAGCCAACGTGTAAACATGCAGCATGGGCAACCTTCAGATATCTGTCTCTCAGCTTCAGTCTTCATCTCATTTATCTGTAGGTAAATATAGAGATGGGGAAGCTAGAATAAATAGATAATTAAATAAAGATTTTATTAGCTATTGGACAGTCATTGTCTCATCAGGTCAATTAATGAGATTAGGAATTGTCAGCTGATGACAGAACTAAGACGTTTCTGCCCTTTCAAACACTCAAAACCATGGGAACCTTGGAGAAACTGACTGAAGATCTAAAATTAAGCTAATTGATACCTACACAGCAGGGGTGGCTATAAAAAGATTTCTTCCAGCTCTCAGCTTGAAATGTCCACAGTTTGAAATGTCATCAAGAAATGGCAGCTAAGAAGAACTGTGAGAGTCAAGATTTCATCATGAAAATGTACATCTGCTTGGCAAGAAGGCAAAGTAAAATCCCCATATGACTGAGGGTTGACACAGGTGGTGGTGCACATCATCAAGAGGAATCATCACATGTAATTAGACAGGTCAATGCCTGAAGTCTGCAAAGACATGTCTACAAAGACAGCTCTGTTGAAACTTAACATTAACTAAACTAACTAAAATTTAACATTTTAACCACAAATGCACCCAGTGGCACTGAAACGTGCCACATACAATGGATTCCTCTAAATAGTTAATGCCAGTAAAACACATTTCATTTTCATCAATGAGTTTGGTGTCTGAATGTGTTGACATTCATCAAGACCTCTGTTTGTCCCCACCCTCACCTTTCTGCTGTATTAGGGAAGTAGTTATAAACACCTGGATACAATTCTTTTTTGGTTATGCTGAGGCACAAAAGCAACGTTTTCACTTTTATGGAAAAAAACACGTTTAGATTTAGTTACCATGTAGTTTGGGTGGTGCAACAATTATTAGCCCTCTGACAATTAATAGTCACAGTATAACGTTTCTCACAATTGACAACAACCTCTCAACAAAGCTGCCCCCAGGTTTATTTTGAATTTGTCTCCTTGTGCTGTTAGATTTTTCGTACTGGTGTTACTGTTGCCACCATTATACCATGATACCCACTGTTGAGATGATACTGTAGTAGTATATCTTTGCTGTGTAATACACTTTATGGAAATGTTATGAAAACATAATGTAGCCCTCTTTATGGTAGAATACTGGCACACTGTCGCCAGCGTGGTCCCCTTTATATATTTTAGAAAGTTGCATTAACAAAGCCACTCAGAACGTTAATAAATCTGTATATAACTGCTTGCTTGCACTACGTCACCGTAAGATTGTTTTATGGTAACAATCTTATGGTCATTTCTCATTTGCAGCACCAATAATACTTTTTCTCTTCAAATTGATACCATCTTTCTACAGGTGGTCTGTTTATCATGTTAAAGTTGTAGTGTTTTTCCCATAATATCTGGAAACAGAAACATACTGTACTGTATGTGGAGTACTCAAAAACTTTTAATGAAAATTAAATGTAGTGGACTTTTGCTACAGTGTTTTTTTTTTTATTTTGGATATTTTCTGCTTTTTCACTGCACTT
The DNA here is from genome assembly GCA_900302695.1 of Helostoma temminkii. Lineage (NCBI taxonomy): Eukaryota > Metazoa > Chordata > Actinopteri > Anabantiformes > Helostomatidae > Helostoma > Helostoma temminkii. The sequence continues at coordinate 6,116 of OMLM01000698.1, forward strand.
GTTGTTCACATGATATATTTTCAGTAAGGAAACATTTGCTCTGGCTGTACTAAAAGCTGAATGTATGAATGATGATATCAAACTATTCCAAAGTAAACAAAAGAGGTAATGTTTCTATAAAATACCATGTTGTTGATCCAGCACCTGAACCAATCAGATCTTCGATCAACCACGTGATTCCTGTAGTATAGTATAACTGATCTAAGATCTGATTGGTTCAGGTGTTAAATCAACATTATAATATATAGACATTTTTCCTCAGTTTGAAATGTTTAGAATTTGTCATTCAGTTTTTACTATAAAGATCAATTCTTTTAAACAATAAATGTAATAAATAACACCTGAACAGACTCACAGTCTAAATATCTTACAGATCAACAACCAATATCTAGAAATCTTGTGTTTCCTTTTCTTTTGACTGACTCATGTTTTGGATTTATGAAGTTTCATATCAGATATGAAGACTGTGTTTCCTGAGAACCCATTTTCAACCCATTTCATGTGAAATATTTGTATCAGAGATTAAACCATAAACACAGCATCACCGGTGCAACAATCAACAAGCAAGATTTATTGGACACTAAGTATTAAATACATTTTTCTTTAATCTGCATCTGACCTTACAGAATGGGAGTATTTGTGACTTTCTGCTCAGATGGCAGATTTACTCTTGCTGGAAAAGTTAGAAACGGTCCGTCTTGATTGCAGCTTTTTGTCTCTGGCCCTGCTGCTGCAGTCTCCTGAGAGACTCCCACATACACTGGAAGAGAAACTGTGATTACAATATTATTCTAACCCAAGCAGAGATGTCATGAATTGTGTGCAACGTGGCATGTGTTATTATGCTTAACTCAGCCACAGTCTATCCAGTTACCTCTGCCAAGTCTCATACCGTATGTTAGTGGTCTGTAGATGGCCTCACTGTTTCTCCTCCAGCTTCTCGTCCTCCCACTCGCTGCTGCAGGAAACTGAATCTGTGACCATATTCATTTTGGTCTTTTGTACTCGACACATACTAACTTAGTTTGTGTTTGAACTGTGTCTTGAGTGTGCAAAGGCAGCAAATGAAAACCAATATGTTCAGTCTGCTGTTGTTGTTTTAAAAGCATCGTCTGGCATCTGTGTTATACGTCACAATGAACATCATGTTGTGGGGGGGCTGGTGAACACTGGTGTTGTGGCGGATTATGTTCTCCCACTGACATGTGTTTCGGTATCTGTGTAAATGACTAAAGTACCTTTAGGGTTGTTGAGGCGTGGTAAGGCAGGACCAAAAAAAAGAAAAAAAGGACCAGCTTTACGTCACTAAAGCAGAATTTCTGTGTAAAAATGGTTTATGAACCTTCTGAAAATGTAAGTAGCTGTGCCCCGACATCCTTTTCCAGATGTATAAGGAGTTTTGAGACAATTTGTTAGTATGCGGGGTTTCATAAGATTAAAAAAATAAAAAAAATACCCTGAAGAAATAAGACATAGTCACTCCTCCAGAGTGAGACTTGTTTTACAATAAGTAGACAGCAATTATAGATGTTTCAATCTGTTTTAAAATGATATATGGAATTTACCCACAATGTTATGCAAATTAGATTTTAAAAAAAAGGTAATTTCCATGAAAAGGTTAAGGATTTTTTCAAAAGAATATGATGATATATATATAATACATATACATATTTTAGGTTTAACTGTACCTGATCAGAATGTGTTACTGTTAGCTGTAATAACATATGGACAATATTGATATGGCACAAACAACATATGGATCTTTTTATTTTACAGGAGGACAGTCTTACATGTGCAACAGCCTAAATTAACAGCATCCTAGAAGTGATATCTTGAAGAACGCATGAAAACTCTACAAAACGGTTGTTTTAGTACAGAACTAGATGTACAGCAAACAGGGATATCACCATTCTGTAAATAGCTTGTAGCACTTCGGCAAATAAAGTGAGGCAACTTACAGACATTTGCTTTGCTGTTCTAGTCACATATACAAAGTTCTGAGTTTCTATTTACAACTTGAAAGAAACTCGAGAAAGATCTGTCTCACAATATTCATCATAATATTCACCATCATATTACAATTTATTTTTACCTGAAGTGAATAATATTTTAGTATTTTTTAAGCTGAGAGATATTTTATGTTGTTTTGTTTTGGTATCTTGCCCTCTGTCATCATTTGACAATACAGCTGGCTAAGATGAAGAAGAAAAGAAGAGTGAAGAAGGAAAGGGGAAAGAGGAAGAGGAGGGTAAATAGGAAGTGAAGCACCACTAGATGGGCTGAACAGTTTATATTGTGTACTGTATAGCAAATAGGAAGTGATATTTGACACAGCCGTTGTTTTAAGAGAAATACCTAGGGAGCTATGTCTGTTCTTATAAGCGACAGAATGAAAGGATGGGAAAAATAATACGTTATAGTTTACATGCACTCTATTACAGTCAGCTTCCGCGAGTTAGCTGTTATTACATAACAGTTAAAAACCTTTTTTCTTTAATTGGAGGGTGAAGAACTAGAGAAACCTGATTTTCCAAAATAGATTTATCTTGGAGAACCTTGATTTCTCTGCCACATATACACATTACTAGGTTTGTAATCACCTTTTAACAAGAATCCTTGCGCAGGACAAAAGCTACAGAAGACAGCAGAGAGGAACGAATGGATGAAAGGGGAGATCATTACATGAAGCAATGCTGCCTCGTGTTTAGATCAAAGCTGCCCAAAGTCAGACTAAAACTGAAACCAACACTAAGTGCCCCATAGACTTATAAGTAAGTTACTTTTCATTCTGGATTTCTTAAATGTTGACACTTTGTGCTGTGAAAACGAGCGTCGTATCAGTCGGCTCCAACAACTCCCATATATAAAGAACAGGTCAGGAAGCAGTCTCTTCTGTCTCTATACAGTTAAATACAGTGAACCATGCTACAAAATAAGCCCAGGGTAGAGTAGAAATCAGATAACTCTTCTGCTGAATGTATAAGTGCATGGAAGAACAGCCAGTTGTCATGCTGCCTGTGTGTGTGTGTGTGTAGGGCTCAAACTGTCAAGCTTCCTGATTAAATTATCTTATTATGGACTGTGTCAGTCCTCAAACAGAGACCTCTGTGGTACTTTGTTTCACAAGGCTTTGTTTCACAAGCTGGAGACCCCATTGGCTCTCTCTCTCTCTCTCTCTCTCTCACACACACACACACACAAACACAATCTTTCTGGACTAGCTGAGGTAGGGAGCTGTATGGAGGTAGGCGGGAGAAGAGAGCCTGAATTTATTAAGCCCACACCAACCATTCAAAGTACGCCAGCAACAAGTAATGAATCTCCAACAAGAAATAAATAACTGCTGTATGTTTGAGTCTCAGGCAAAAATATAAGCAGCGGGGGTGGAAGTAAGCACCAATGAGACAGGGAGGAAGGCAAGGCTTTGGGCGAGACGCTGCAGTAATTCTAAGGAGGCAGCTTGTTTGTTGGGGGGATATACAATGCATGTCCATTGTGATGATAATTCACACGTTCAAACACAAACACTTATGTGAGGACCAGTAAAGCACAGATGTATAAATATAGCTGGATCATTAGTTTCATGTTAAAGTAGCATGCTGCTGTAGATATTGAGTCCTTAAAGATCCTGCATACAAGTATAATGAGGTAAGTAATTGTCCAAATAAACGGTGCTGTAAAATACATTCATCTTTCTTATGCCTCTTAGAAGTGCAAGGAAGACCCAGGTTTTAGTTACTGTAGTAATTTGTCCTGTTCTTACTGTCCATAAACAGATTCTTTACCACTGTGGTAAAATATAGCAGCCTGATTTTTACAAATGTGCTATGTAAAAGTTTTTGGTGTCAGAAAGAGTATTGTTTTAAGACATCTTATCCAATCCTGTCCTTTAACTTTTCCTTGTCCTTTAGATGCATGTGTAGCTATATAAAGTGTGTCAAAGCGTTATCTATTTAAATATCATTGTGTGTAAGTGAGAAACAAATATGACTAATGTAATTATAAAAACATTTTTATAATTGCCATCCATGGTCAAGGTGAAGTGCTACAGTGATACTAAAAATTCTGTTTCTATGCAACTAAACTATGAAAAACAATTGTTTTTTTTACAAAACTGGAGAACATTTCTGCTAACATGATGTTGACGATTAACATAAATGGAAAGTCGCGAATATGATCATACTGAAGATATCAACTATATAAGTACACTGAATATTTTTTTCTGTATTTTTCTACTTTTGTGACACCACAGCATCATTAAACCTTAGACCTTAAACCTTTAGAGTTGTGTTTAGGCTCCCGTAGCACTTGGTTAAGGTTAGTGAAAGACTGTGGTCTGGATTCATAGAAACATCCTTCACACACAATATAGCGTTTTAGCCTTTCAAAAAATATGTTTTATCAAAACACAATACATCCATTGCTTATGTTCGCTACAAAAAATTAACCATTAACAGCTGTTCAAGGTTAATGAAACTGTTGGTACGTTTCCTGGATGTGGTCACAGAAGAAAAACTAAACCCAAACTGAACAAATGACAGAAACAAAATACAGGAGTTGAAGGGACTGCACTGTATTTCTCTTTCTGAGTGAAACTGGGGTTAGCAGATGGAAGAGCCCACTTTCAAAACAAAAGGACAAGAATGTGACTAGTTTTTGTCAAAACGCATGACAACAACCCACAGTAATTCTGGGAGAATGTGCTTTGGAGTCACATCAGCTTTATGTTTGCAGAAAAGAAAGAAGAAAATAACACCATCCCCACTGTGAAACACTGGGAAACACTGGGAAACACTGAGGATTCAGTTATGTTATTTTGCTGTGCCTTGAATCTGTTAAGAGCACAATGAAATCACTTACTAAGAAGAGAGAAAAACATACCATCCAGTGTCAGAGAGCTCCTTCCCAATCACAGTTCATGGCTCTTGCATCAGGATAATGGTCTAAAACACGCTTTACACCTAAAAGTATCAGGAAGATGAGGAGGAAACACTGGATTATTGAGGTAACCTGATCTTTAACGATACATCTATTTCCGTCAAAGCTAAGAGAGCGCTGGAGCTGGCAATGTTTCTGTTCTATTAAATATAGAACAGAGTATAATGGAGGCTTATTAATTTTTATTATTTATTTATTGCTCTTTACACGCTTTCAGCCAGAAATGGTCAAACTGTAGCAATCCTTTGGATATAAGGAGCTGCACAGTGTACAGCATTTTCACTTATATAATATGGTTTAATGTACAGCTTGGCTCCATATATTATGATTACTGTATAGTACATGTCTTACAAGTTACATTTAAAAGAACCAAGGATGACTTGGACCAGACTGCACAGGTGTGGTCTTCACACATCATCAGGCCATCAAAGAACATCAACATCCCAAGTGGCAGCCTCCTTTATGCACTGCTGGAGCTTGATGGGAAAATGTAAAGGCAAATACAATAAACAAAGTACAAGAATATTAGAAATATTTGGGCACATAGTGTGCTTTAGAAACTTTCAATAATTTTGTTTTTATTGTTAGCTTTTGTACAGTTGAAGAATTTTGGAATCCAGCTGAAGGAGCTCTTTGCCTTATGGTAATAAAAATATTTAAGATATGTAGTAATTTATTTAGATGTTATTGAGTTCTGTTTGGGCTGAACATTTTAGTTTAGTTTGCTCTACCCGTCCTGTCTTGTAGAGTCCTAGACAAAGTAAGTTTTTTCATTGCGTGGTGTAAGCCGTCTGCAATGTGCATGTTGCATAAGTATACTGTACAGGTAAAAGAAAGTGACAGTTGTTTGTTTAAAATGAGAGTAGTTTGCCACAGATGCTTCTTCTATTACCTTCCTTGTGTTTATTACCAGGAAGTTGCTTCCAATGTGTTAATATCAGAAACAAATCAAATGTGCACGTTTTCACTACCGTATGTTGTATAAGATATTTATCTTCAACACATTGTCTCATAGATGAGATTCAATGAAAAATGTAACTTATTTACATGTCAGTGTCACATCATGTTATTCTGTATGACATTGCAACACCCACAGGTATATTTGTTAGAATCACATTTTATTATATTAATAAAAGCAAAAAAAGTTTTTCTGTAGCAAGTTATACAATGAAAAAATGAAAGTTTTCTTTTTTCTATAGGATATAAACATCAGAAATTATGTGTTAAATTAGATTTTCAGATGTACAGTAGTCTTCTGTTGATGAACCACTCTTGCTTTAATTGTTCTTACATGCTGTTAAATGAGGATAATAACTGTATTCATGCTGAATGGTTTTATTGCACACATTTCTCTAGATGTATTATTCCTCATGCTGTGTTGTGTCATTGAGTTCTCAGCTACACCTGGGGAGTGCAGGTCACTGAACAGCAGTGTGACGGGCTAATTGTTTCAGATGATGATTGATCATTTGTGTAATGATTTTTTTAGTGCTTTATTATGTCGTATAATGGAGGTTGGTACAAAATCATTAAACAGTATCACAGAACACCTCTTTCAGTTCTGTTGTGTTCCTGTCTATGAGATTGGGTGTTGTTAGTAGCCGTTTGTGGCTTGTTCTTTTTTGTGCCAGCCTGCAGGTAGATTAGCTACATGAGTTATCACATGTTCATAATGCAAGACAGTTGATGTGGTCAGAAAAAGCAGACTAGACCTGACTCAATATAGCAACATAGATAATAGGCACGTAAACTCATAGCTAATCTCTAGTTGACAAAGATAACTTGGTGCTAGTTCTGGGCTGCTCGGCCATGACACGCTGCTTCTGCTAAATGCAGATGGCAAATTTTACTTTTACATTAAAGATATTGGTGATACGTTTTTAAATTTTAGGTCTTGACCTTTTCCGTTGCTTTAGGTCAGTTTTTTTTCCTGTCAGAGTTTAGAAGTTGCGCAGTGGGAAGTTGTTGGCCATAAGGGCTTGTCTAATAGCCAGCTCTACTTGGTGTGTGGCTGATGAGCAGGTTGTGGCATAGTTCTCTATTCACACATTACCTGCCAGGATAATCCATCTCCCACTCTCAAAAATTGTGCAGAGCACAACAGGCAACAACTGTGCGAGGGTTGAATGTGTAGTGAAAGTCACTTCTCAATTGTACCAATAGCTACAGCGCCTCCGCCTTTAAAGCACCGCTAACGCCAAGCATAACAACAACCACCACATTGTCTCTTTACATGTGTTGTTTGCGAGCCTAAACTCACATCCACACACTGTTGGTCCAACATATATGTGCTGCTTGTTGTAAACACTATGCACAGCGATTACTTTTGATACGTTTTGATTGATGATAAAACTTTGTTAGCTCTGAACCAGCCCTGGAACTGGCTTGGTGCAAAAGGGGTATAAGGTACATACTATACATAGGCAAATAACAAATACAGAAATAAAGACATGCATAGTTCAGGGATGCAATAGGGGTGTGTTCAAGTTGTGCCATGAATTGAACAGTGTTATGTTGTCTTGATAAACCTTTAAATCTCTGATTTTGTTGAACATGCGTATCCTGTGTTGCACATCTTTCAGTCCACGAGAGTGCAGAGCAAACTAAGAAAAGCAATGTATGCAGTAAGTTGTGTGAGAAGAAACATCAGCACCAGCTGAGTCAAGTCAAGCATACATCACAGGTTTGTAGTACTGAACAGTCTCAGCAGGGAGCGCACAAAGCTACAGAAAGCCTAGAGGGAAAAACATGTCAGTCAACTGCACTGCTTGAAACTAAACTTTGTCACAAAAGACTCAAACGAGTTTGTTACACTATTTAAAGTTGTACTGCTTCCATTTTGATTGTTAGCTGCTAGTCTGAACATAAAGCTAAGAAAGCGAGAGACTTTAAAATGCAAACATATGATTTCATTAAGAAGCCAGCACAGCTGCACTAGTGCAAAGCCTATAAACAGAACACGAAATAAATAAATAAATTCACTAGGTCAAGAACAAAAAGTCAACATTGAAGCTTTAAGTCCTAACATCATTATGAAATTACACAGCAGAAATGTAAGAATAACTTTATTGATAGTCAACCGTCGATGGAAGACACTATATCAAATGTTCATTGGGATGCTTGTTATGGTGTAAAATTATATTGTTTCCACATGTCTAATTTGGTTTGATATTTGCAGCGCTATCTTTGGGTGAAATACCATTAACACTAGCTTCATCTTCTAATTCTTTGTTCATGTAATTCAGTGCAGTGCTGTTGAAATTTTCATTTTTTTCTCCTATTCACCTTTTAATATTAGGTGGTTAAGCATCATAACGCTATAGTTTACACTATATTTTATTTATGGGGAAAAGAGGAGGTGAGGAAAATAGAAAAACAGAAAATATTTAATTGGGGTGGACAGGAAGGTCTAATTAGGTACTTTCATGATGCACGATGGGATGGAGGCCGACCTATGATTCTCAGGTCATACATTCTTGATAATGAACATGTGTCTCTCCGGGGCATGTTTGAGCGTATGCGAAAGAGTATATGTACAGCTACATACTGCATGTGTATATGTGTTGTGTTTCTGCCTCCCTGTGCTCTGACAGCCATTACTGCGGCCTGTGCTTTGTATTCAAAGCACACACACACAAACCACAGATCTCTCTTGCCCTGCGGTTCTGTATTTTTGCCCTCTCCATTCTATCCTTATTTTTCTTGGCAATTTGTTTTTGTTGGAGGATTCAGACACAAAAGAATAAATTAGTGAGATTTTTTTTTCCTCCCTCTTGGCTAGTGTTTTAAACATCAGCACTGCCCACGCTGTGTTGTGCATTAAAAGAACAGTTTGGGAAAAAATGCACATATGCACACATTTAAAAACATTTTGATATGATACTAATTTTGCAGTTCCATACTGTATGAATCACATACATAGCTATTTTGATCACTCTGTCTGCTCTTCTTCTGCACACCCTCATGATGTGATTGATTCATTTATCATTCATTATATTCGTTTCTTCCTTTGCTGTATCCTATTATTATTGACCCTGTGACTCAGTTTTCTCATGAGGATCATTAAAAATTCATCTCTTCAGCACACAGAAACATGGCACTGGCACTAACAGCACTGCAGTTAGTGCTCAGGGTTGTGCCTGAGCAGCTGTACTGAAGTAGTTTGGGGCTTTAGTCAAGGGCACCAGTGGCTGAAATCCAGCTGTTAGCGTCATGCAACAGTGGTGTTGAATGATTTCATCTGTCCAGAGAGCAAAGTAAGTAAATATTCATTTTCTTTATTGACAGTGTCAGCAGTTGGAGTGAGTTCCGTACTAGGATTCTTTGAGCCTATGGACACAAGACTCATGCTAGCAAGTGAGTGTACTTATAAACATGTACCTAGTAAAGGTCAGAATGGTAGCATTCAAAGCACCTCTTACTAGTTAACATGTGTTACTGAGCACTATGATGCTATTTCAGTCTGAATGTGGTCACAAACCCATGTAACTACTACTTAGATGGTACATAACTCCCAAAACTTTGCTGCACATCATTGCATCGAGGTGAAGCTATATAGTTGGAGGTCATAGGTGATAGAACTAATTATTCTTTAAAGTGCCACTGAATGCAAGCAAAGATTATCTATTTAATACACTGAATAAAATAAAATAGTTATCATGGTCTTGTATTTGTGAGTTTGTTACAACTCTGATTCAATGAGGACACTGGCAAGCTAACGAAAAGACAACTTACATTTAAAAAACTCTTCTACTTTGCAACTGTATCTTGTTACATGTTAAATGTGTGGATGAAGGGAGGGGCAGATCGAAGCACAATGCCATCCTGCAGGCATTGGATGGCGAATCAGCCTTGCTATCATCGGTTATCTTGTGTTAGAGAGATCTGGCAGCTTAACAGCAGGAGGGGATGGGGATGTAGAGGGCGGTGGTGTCCCAGCTCCCCGGGACAAACACCACCCCCTTCTGAGCAGAACATTGTAGATCCGGCCTCATTGTCAGACATTAGACCCACCACAGGTAGACATGGCCTCGCGGGTGGTGGCAAAGGGCTACTCTCTTGGTACTCACAGAGTAATTAATTGTGAGTGATTCATTTGGGGTTCACAGCAGAGAGCTGGTGTAGAGACATTTTTAAAAGAGCTGTGGACGAGAAGAGGGATAATCTACACCGTCATGGAGTCAGGATACAATCATACAGACAGGAAATATCACAGTGGATCAGTCAGCCCACACACTCACTTGAATTCACTGCAATGTTTTGTTTTATGAAAATAGTCCTTTATGTGTAATGATAATGACTGTATTTTTATATTTTTTTAAAGGGGCATGATGCATGGTCATTATGTAATAACAATTCACCCCATTTTATACATCAGTAATCATGTAGAATCAATTTGATGTCACAGCTTTCATTTCAGAGAGCTACCGCTAAAGGTTTGGTTTGAGTATCAAAACATTTCTTTCAAAATTGATATTCGTCTGCAGGAAAACACAGAAACTCAGCAGAACCTAAAGATGCTGTACAGCGACATCTGGACTTGCATTAAGTCCTTGTGGACGTTTCACCCCTCAGCAGATCTACAGAACCATTGTTACTAATTACTCTTGAAAAATAAAAGCACTGGTGGTATGTTTCGTGGATTTGGAGAAGCATAAGGAGTGTTTGCCACTGGATCTCTTTCAAAGGGTACTGTGGGAGTATGAGGTGCCCAGGCTGTTGTTATGATCCGTCTGGTCTTTGTATAACTGGTGTGAAAGTTGTGTCTGTATTTTCAGAAATAAGTCTAACATGACGAGTGTAGAGAGTGTAGAGTGTGGGGGACCTCTGGATTTTGTTGCTAAACCTGCTGCCAACCTGAATACAAGAATTTCAATGATTTCTGCTTTATTAGAAGCATGTTCGAATGATAGAGTCTCTTGCTAGCTTCAGTTGCATTGTGTAACTTTAAACACAAAAACAATGTGGGTATGTTAAGGAAGTCCTCATGGTTTAAGATAAAATGTGTTTTAATTGCTATTGTGATGATCTTAATATTTAGAGAGTTCCTTGTTTTGCAAGGAAAAATCCCTTTATGACGTAAGGTGTATTATGTTGCAGCAGAAAACAGATTACCTGTGGTAATCTTTACTCTCAGAAAATAAAGTACATAATTGTGCCCTGGGTACAGGGGCTTGTCACCGTTGCTGTACCCTCTGAGGTACTTTGTAACTGTTCTGTACCCGTATCTCTGAAAGTGTTGTCTTATCATAGCAACATTAAATATCCAAGGTAAGGACTGAAGGGAATCCAAAAAACTAGAGTTTTGCATGGAATGCCGTATTGGCTACAGCTAATTTCTATAGTCTTTATAGCGTAAGTACATAGAGTC
>OMLM01000698.1:37514-49179 GCA_900302695.1 Helostoma temminkii
CTGTAATATGAATTCCATAAATATCCCAAATATATGGAAAATTAGATTTCATACAAAATGGATGTGTCACTCACTTAATGTTATTAATTTATAAGAATGTGTTCACACTGATTAGGTCATGATGGTCTTTGTTAGGCCATGTCCATCTACTCAGTACTGGTCTCTATAAGGCCACTTCAGCTGCCAATCATTCAGCTCCTCATATTATCTGGTGTATCTTATAGTTTTGGTGTTGTTTTTAAGAAGTATTCCATATGTACTATGTCTTACTTTTCATAAATCACATGCATGTTTTCCACGATTAAATGTTTTATACACATTTAATAGGATTACTGTTGAGCTAATAGGCTACATATGTTTAACTAAGTGAATCAGTTAATGTACTGGACACAGAAGGAGGGACTATTTGCTTATTTATAAATATGATAATACAAATAACAATATATGTCGTCATACAACAGTATCTTAAACCTACAATAGTTAATTGATTAATGCATTTTCATACTTTAATCAAGCTGGAAATATTTTTTTGTCTGAATGTACAAATATTGTAAGTCTTTAAAATGCTCAACCTGGTCCAAAATGTATAATCTGCTGTAAACCAGTGTTCACGGCACAATATACACTTCTGTACTAATGTTTAAAAATAAATGCTGCAGCTGCTGTCTCTTACATTGGCACCAAAATGACAGCTAGTCTAGCACAAATCTTTATCCAAATAAGCATATTTAGAATGTGTCACAGTTACATGTGTAGAGAGTGATGGACAAACTCTTAAACAGCACACAAAAAAAGCTCTGTGTTTGCTTGCAGTGTGAATCTTCATTCATATTGCACTAACCAAACTGTAAATACTTGGTTTGAAAATGTTCACGCTCAATAAAGTTCAGCTTCAAAATGAGAGATCCAAGTTTATCGTTAGTGTCAGCAGCATCAATACAGGATGTATTTTCTTTATATTAATATTTTCTTTAGCAGTCTTGTTGAGTCTTTTCACTCTAATCATGAGACCACGGTTTGACCTTCATTTAGTAGCAGACACATCTGCAGGCAGTTTAAACAGCTCTTGTTGGACATGTCTTCATAGCCAATGAATGCAATGTGTCTTCACTCTCAGCCCTGGAAGTGTAGCAACCATCACCAGGACAGCAAGGCAGCCCGGGGGTGTAACATGATCCACCAGATCCAATTAGGCGTATGGGATAGGATTAGATTTGAATAGGTGTGATTGCATTAAGGATAGATTAGGTTTATTGCGTTATTAGCTTTAGAAGGGCAGGACGAGGGGGATGTAGAGGGGGGGGCTCATCTCATCTGTTAAAGCACAGAAAAACAGGCAGCACAATCAAATAGGATATGACAAAAACACACCTTCACTTTCCAGTTCTGTCTCATACAAATTATATTCATTTGCAAGTAATCTGAAACAGCAATTTACATTCACTGGCAACATTTATTGCCTTTAATCTTAACACTGGAGACCAGGATTCACAGTCTCATACCACCAGTCAGTGAAGGCATTTGTAATATTTAACCATCACTAATCCATTTTCTAAACTTAACCTAATGATTTTCTGTAACTATTTCCGAACTCTACCTAAAGCTACGCAGACACTGTATGGATTTGCCCAATTATGGTGCCCTGACATAAAGATTAAGAATCTCGCTCCAGGAAGATTAGCTTGGACTTCTGGCACATCACAAACTTTAGTTGGCTGCGTTTCAGGATGAACAGTTACATAGTCCAATTGCCCCATGAGGCTGCTGAAATACAGAATCCAATCTTGCTGGAGAACAGAGCTCCACAAGATGGCCACTGATTAAAACAAGAAACAATGTTCATCCAGGAATACAAAAAATCTAATGTACGAAGAGATTTCAAATTCTAAATCAGATACTTGTAATTATTTCACTAAAGTGTAGTCCTGTGTAAAATGTGATTTTCTATTGGCTGGTTGGCCATGGACATTCACGGTCCCCACAGGATGAATCCCCCAGTGTTGACACTTTCTGGTTAAGACTGACATACAGCTAAAAGCTTTAGTTAGTAGCTGCATCATCATTTACAAATTGTTGATTCATCCTAGATTATTTATTCATCCTAGATATTAGCCAGTTATCCTTTTAGTATTTCATATTGTGTCAACACTATAGGCTGTAATACACAGGAACCAGCAGGGACCCAGTATGATTGTTGCAGTGATTATTTTTAAAACCGCATAAAGCATTTCACTACATTCCTAACTCAAACAATTTGTTATTCTAAAAAGTGGATTATCTTGTTACTGTGTAACATATTGTTATGTTGAGTTAAGTAATTTTCTCTGGTTAATGACATAATTAACTCATCTTAGGTAAATGAATGTTGATTTCGAGCAATGCCGAGAGAATTCACCTCTGATCCCTACAAATCTGATCTCTCTTTGTGTTTTCAGGCTTATTAAGGCTGATTAAGCATAAGCTACACTCCATATGATATATATGATGACTCCATAAACTACAGCTATGCTACAGAATCAAATACAAAGAGGATTTTGTAGATTTGATTAGCACATATAGAACCTAAGACCTGTGTTCGAAGTCCACCGGTCACCCAGATGCCTTTTTGTGTGGAGTTTGCATGTGTATAAGTGGGTTTTCTCCAGGTACTCCAGCTCCCTCCCACAGTCCAAAGACATGCAGTTAGGTTAACTGGTGAATCTAAATTTGCTGTGGTGTGAGTGGTTGTCTGTCTCTGTATGTCAACCCTGCTATAGACTGGCAACGTGTCCAGTGTGCAGTGGTCGTTCTAGTTTGGGTGGCGCCCTGGTGGACCTACACTTTAGCAACAACAATCATATAAAGTCAGCAGAGCAACTGCATAATGAGTCTAAATGTACAGTAAATATACACTAAACCTGGTTTCTGTAATCAGGGTAGAGGATTGGAGAAACCTTATTTCCCAGAGAACACAGATTACTGCTCCATATATATATATGTGTAACCGGGTTTCTAATCTACTTTTTACAAGATGGCATGTGCATGACAAATGCTTCAGACACTCGCCCCTCTAGTACCAGCTGTAAGGGAGCAGCTGGATGAATGGGAAAATCAGGTTTCTTCATTGCATGAAAAGTCCCTGAGTTCCCAAAAAAACCTGGCTTCAGTCAAAGATATGTATAAAAATATATATGCATATATAGATTTATATCACACATATGTTGTATACATTTCTATGCCATATGTATAATTTTTCATGACAGATATGTAACCAACATATACACATATTGTAACACAAGGATTAATACAGGAGCAAAGATTTGTGAGTGCTCTTATTTTTCCGTTTCATTGGAAAGGTAAGTGGAAGGTTAAGTGTGAGGAGCAGAACTGTAAGGAACACATTCATAAGCAGCACAGAAAAGTGTGATCTTCATCCTCACCTGCTCCTTGTTTACCTGATCTACAGAGACTACAAATATCTTCAGTGTTTATCAGTTGTGGATTTGTGTTTGACCACAAATCCTAACAATAACACATGCGTCCTGCCACTGCTGCTGCTGGTCTGACTGCCTGCTCTACTTGTGTACAGAAGCACCTGCACCTTTCACCTCACAGCCTTACATCCTCCATGATAGAGCTCACTGGCACCGATTAAGACAGGGCTAATGTCCACATGAGCACACACACACACACACACACACACGCATATACAACCATTTATGGGCCCCAACAAACCACTAAATGACCCTGATGGATGGGTGTGGGAGAGTCGCCTCATTTTCTCTCCTGGATCATAAAGGGCTACTTGGCCATTTTCAGCAGTCCACTGGTCAAACAGCCATCTATCTCACCTTCACACCACCATAAATCTGCCTGCTCCTTTAGCCAGGCTGTCTCCCTTATTTGCTCGCTCCCTCTGTCTCTCTCACAATCACTGTCTCTCTGTCTCCCATTTTATTCTTTCTTTTATTTTGTCTCTTTATCGTCTGCTTTCCAACAGAGAATAGCGTCCAAATAACTTGTACATGGACGCAATGATTTTATGATACTGGGGAGTTAGTCAGAGTGTATTGTGGGGGAGCTTTTTGAGATATTACATGAAAGAGTGACAGTTATGGAGACTGAAGTCATCTTTTTAGTTCAATTAAATCTCACCCTGCAGCTCTAAAAATTACTTTTTCTGACACAGAAGTGATAATAATTATTTTTATTTTTATAGTTTTGACCATTATTTATTCCGTAGATATAATGTTCTAACTACAGTTCCCTCACTCTTCAGCCCGATGAGGCGTGTCTAGATTCCACAATAAACACTCACACTCCAGCACCCTTCATTCATTTGCAGGGTGTCACTATTAGTTACCTCTCTGATCACAAATAAACCAATGCATATACTGTAGATGTGTGTAGATGTACTGTGGATACCAGCCATGGATGAAGTAGTCAGATGTGTTTCTTTGTTACATGAAAGTAGCAATACCAACTCTGTTATATTTGTGTTTGCATTCATGTGAAAGCAATTGTAATTAAGTTTATTAATTATTAAAATAAAACATCACAGTAGAATTCACACATTATCTGACGAATGATAACGTGACAGAATTTAGGATATTTTGTATTAATAGTCCTTATCTAAAGCTATAAATATCTAGTGTAGCTGTCAGATAAATGTCATGGAATATAATCATAGCTGATAAACATGGCCAAAAGTATGAAAATAAACAACCAGGTTTATCCAGATTTAATCCAGATTTTCCTGCTACTGTAACTGTATTAATTTTACATAATTTTACCTTATTTTAATTTAAATATGGCAAAATGAAGCTACAATGTTGCTGTGTGGAAAATAAGTTGTCTTAAACAGACAGATGTTAAATCTTACATATACTGAAGCACACAGTGCAGAAAGCAGTAAAAGAAGTCAAATAGAGCAGTTCTTGGACAGAGAGGGAGCAGAGGAAATGAGCAGTCAGATTTATAGGCATCCAGGGTATATGGCTGAATGGATACAGCACTTTATGGTGTGAGGAGGGATACAAAGATAGATTCCCTTCAGACAGCCAACGGTTTTCTTAGCTACGCCTTTATTTCCCACATATGTCACATGTCTACCCATAAGGTGGAAACTGCTATAGCACAAATCAAAACGGAAAGAAGAAAACATGTTTCCATGTCTTGTTCAGTGTACAGTGTGCAGGCAATCAGGCCAATGCTGAGGGAGGTACTGTCTCCAGTTTTATTATTATTACATTATTTTGTGTTTTAAAATACATTTTATCATTAATCAGTCTTTGTTTTTCTTTCTGGTTTTGAGAATAAGGGGTTATTATTGTTATCATCAACTTAGTCTTACTCAGTCTCCCAAAAATGTCTTTCTATACAGCTAAACTGCAATCACAGTTACATAATTTCAGCCAGATTACATTGTCCTGGGAAAGTAACTGTCAATATCTAGTAATGGGTATGTGGAAAAAATAGGACAGCACCAGTTTATTTTGGTGCCACAACAGTTCACTATTAATTCCTAATAGTTAAGCAAAGCTCTGCAATTATCATCCAGCCAAGTCCAATTAATAAAGCATTTGCTTTTTATTTAAAGAGATTATTTTTGGTTTGTCAGTCCATCCTTTGACAGTTCTATTTAGCTTAATTTGTGTGACTTACTTCAATCTTCATTATTCTATAATTAAATTGTCCAAATGAGTGAAGAGATGGTTGCTAATATGGGAGTTGGAGTAAATAATGCACGTGAGCGTATCTACAACTCAGCTTGTGCACTTGTGTGAAGGATATCAGGTTCATTTTACCTCCACATTTGGTGGTTTCAAAGGAGAAGAAGAGGTTTCTAAAGAACAAAGAGCAGGATCGTCTCTGATTAAAACATAGAAACCAGAGAAATACATTTGGACCAAAATCTCAAATTGAGAAAGTATTAAGATGCTTTGTTGAGAGCATCCAAAGTGTGGTCAGGTGCATCCTGTTTGTTTTAATTTAAAAATTCTAGAAATATATAGAACTTGACTTGAATATTGACTGATTATACTGCAGTTTAGAACAAGGTTCCACAGCTGACACCGAATGTCAGTAATAAAACCAGACCTGAGGAACTGATGATGTGACGTTGCTAAGTAAAACTCTAGCCTAACAAAGAATATATCATGGCCTGGCTATGTAAGATGCTCCCATCCCTTCATACCAACCAGTTTAACAGCTAGTTTCTTTTAACCTGTTCATGTTCTTATGAATTAGTCTAGCCTTTCTGTGGGGTGTGTGGATTGCCACAAAACTACAAGGAACATAAATAAAATAGTTTTATAATGAGACATGGTTAATTATTTATATAATTGTATGCAATAATTATGTTTGCAAGTTGTACTATGGTGTGATAATGCAGGGAGCCGCCATGCAAGGCATGAATGTCAAATGGAAATAAATGCTGTACATAATAATATGAAGCTGTAAACGCTCTGTAATAGTTGATGCTATCACTCTGCTGATGGAAAGTTGCAACAGACACAAGTCATCACTGCTGCACTGTTTCATGTAGCGATATATTATTTTTAATTTCTGCTGTTACAGTGTTTCTACTTTGGGTGGGTGATATGAGTCATCTCGAATGAGACTGACAACAAACATGATTCCTTACATGATAACATGACATGATGACATGACGTGCTTTTCTCACTGTCATTCAGTGTTTGGAGAATATTTCTTTTACTTCCATGTCCCTCCACCATTTTGTCCTCTGCTTAAGAAACTCTTAAGCCTCTTAAAAGTCCTTCTCCCTACTCTTAAAATGTTTTTTAACCCTAGGAGATCTTAAGAAATAACATGGTTTGTGAATGATTCTTATCTTTACAAGGATTTAGTCTTAACATTCAGGGGAAAATCTTAGAAAATTTCACAATTCTAAGAAATTTCTTAGAATTTAATCACTATGAGCAACTTTTAGGCACAGGAAGCTTTGTGAATGTGGCCCCTGGTGTTTATTTTGGGCCCCTTGTTTGATGAGTTTATCATTTATTATCAATCGTGCCATGCAACTGTGACTTTACTTTCTGCTACACTGAGC
The DNA here is from genome assembly GCA_900302695.1 of Helostoma temminkii. NCBI lineage: Eukaryota > Metazoa > Chordata > Actinopteri > Anabantiformes > Helostomatidae > Helostoma > Helostoma temminkii. The sequence continues at coordinate 44,566 of OMLM01000698.1, forward strand.
ACAATAACATAGCTATTGATGTGTTTTGATTTCTTCTGTGACTGCAGTTATGGTCGTCTCATTTCCAGCTTTTGGAGCTGCACAATTTCTCAACATCCTTTTAGTCAGGGATACTTTCGCCTCTAAGTACAACTCTAATTATGTTGTCTGGCACTGTCCACTTAGGCTGCTTGTATGCCTGTTTTTCTCCAGCAAACATACTTTTCACAGGGTTTTGGTTATGCATGACTACAGCCTTTGGGAGTGTGAAAGGCTTCCACTCTCATGCTCTCCCGCCCAGAAAAATAAATCCTCTTCCCAGATGAAGATGGCGAGGCCGGGCTCTGACCCTGCGGGTTGTTTGTAATCAAGGCGGTGTGACAGCGGAGCCACCAAGAGACGCTGTAAGCCTGGCATGACCGGCATCACACAGAAAGGCAAACCAGCCCTCCCTCTGCATAACAGGTGAATGTTAATGGTTAGTTGTATGTGGCTGTGTGAGCTGGCAGCTACTGTAGATCTCCACTGAATGTAACCAAGGTAATTAGAGATACTGCACAGGCAAAAATGTCTTATCCACATTGGTATGGATACATTTGTTTACGGCTTGATTCTTCCATTGATAGTAGCATGAAGAGTTTATACTCGACAGATCAGATCAGATCACTGTTACTTCTCACTATCATCTTTTGGAGCTTTTAATCAGTGTTGTGAGATTATTCTGTGCCATTTTTATAAAACCAATCCGTGCGTTTTATGGATCCAACATGTATGTATAGAAACTAAAAGCAATGCACTGAGCTCATCTGAGGTCAACACCCAGTTCCAATATACAGTAAGACCTTGTCTCTGTGAAGGAGGTGAACGAAAGCTCATTTGTGAGTTTTACAAGGTTGAAAAAATTACATATTAAAAAGTCAATAACCTTCCATTAAGTGTTCCTGGTGCTCAGCTAATCTACAGACCTCACTGTAAACATTTCAAAGTGTGCTTTTCACATAAAAGCTGTTTGATGTGTTCAGCTGTTTGGTTTGGGATGTTAACATTGGTGTTAATGGCGTCCGGCCCATCAAACTTTACTGGGGACCAAATCCGACTCCTCTTGTAACAGATGTCTTGGTTGGTTCTTGACAGACTGGTACAGTTCACTCATGGTGTGTAAACAAATAATATCATAATATTTGGTAACAACAGCAACTGTTTGTGAGTTTTTTAGGCATAACTCTGAGACAAAAGCTGAAATTTGTGTGTTCATCATTGTAACTTCCACGCAAGCAATCTGTGTTAATATGATCGTTCCAGATGACATGGCAACAGTCACCATCACACATTCTCCTGATGAGTCCATAGCTTATGACGTTAGGCTAGCCACTCTATTCTTTTTAGCGATCTCAAGGCGAGATACAGCTACGGATACAAGACATATGGAGACATGCAGAGACAGGTATTCACACCTGCTGGGGAATTCAGAGTCATTTAACCTAACATGCAATACAATCTTTAGATTGTGAAAGGAAACTGAAGTACTTATACGTCACCATTTAATGTCATTACCTTTGTGCTTTCTCTCTCCCATAGTGGTGCCTATTCCTCTTTCCCTAGATATACTGTTCAGGTATGCCTGGCCATGGAGCTGTATCCCGGTGTGCAATTGATGGCCCAACCAACCTGCCCAGTGTTCTGTTTGTTGATTGTTTTTATTCTTTTGTAGCCTGCTGTTCTTTTCACTCACCCCACTTGGTCGAGGCAGATGGTCACCCAACCTGAGCCTGGTTCTGCTGAAGGTTAAAGGGAGTTAACCTCTCTCCACTATTGTCTAGTGTTGCTCAATAGGTATTGGGTGGGTTTTCTATATAATTCTATATAGTTTTATTGTTGTTTTTTGTAAGGTCTTAAACCTTATGCTAATAAAAAAGTGTATTGAGATGATTGTGTTGTGCTATAGAAATAAACTGAATTGAATAAAAAAAAAGATTTCCTGAAAGAAACCCACAAAAGCACAAGGAGAACATGTGAACTCAACTGTGGAAAACGGCTAATTCTAGTTATTGATGAGTTATTGTTATTTCACAGAGACAAAAATCTGTAATGCTGACACTTTAATGCAAAAATAAAAATGAAAACTCACTACAGGTAACTGAAAACCAAGCAGCTACTATCATCTTTGCTCGTTTCTTAATTTCATTTAAACGAACTATATCTCAGTATTAATTGTCAGCAGAAAATCAAAATAAATGTTTCAACAGTTTTACAGATTCTAGGTAACATTAAGTTCTTGGTTAGCTAAATGCTTTTTATCCTGGATCTAGTGAATAATGCATCTCAGTTTTTTTTCACATCACTTCAGCTACTGTTATGTCAGAGTCTCAGCCCAACTCCAAATCCTCATCTTTGATTTCTCTTCAGCAGGCATTTGCAATAAAATCTGATATCTCTTTAATGTAAGCCTGCCTGGATATCACGGCATCTGCTCAGCGTCTGAAATGGAAAACTCTGGGCTCAGACTGAAGTTTGTCTGCAGCCAGAGTGATGTCGCTCAGGGTTTTAAACACGTGTCTTGTGTTGTTCGACAACAGCGCGGGATAAGAGACGTCCTTGTATGAACAACGTTAGGCCATAAGGAGCCAGTGTGATTACATTTAATTAACTGTTGCTTCATCTCTGCCTGATTACTGACCAGATGCTGACGAAGAGTAGAAGATACAGTCACTGCCAGGTGTGTGTACAGCATGTGTGAGTCAATAGTAGAGATTACCCATGTGTATGATAATTGCGTTTATGTCAGTGGGAGCAGGTTGTGTGTGTGCGGCAGTATTGAGTGTGTGCTTCACTCTGTATGACTCCCTGTGCGTATTGATTTTTGAGATGTATTTTCTACAAATGTGACTGGATGTCCTCTATTTTTCTTCCTCTCCATCTCTTTACACAGCGCATTCATTCACAGAGTTCAAATCAAATGCACTTAACAGGCTGACTCCTTAGGTCTGCAGTTAAGATTTCACTTAGGGTCGTAAGCACCTAAAATTTCTTCCAAGATTACGTAAATAATTAGAATAACATTAAATGATTCACGGGAGCCAGGAGTTCATACAGAGTAAACACTAAAAAGGTTACAATGGCAACGAATACACTAACTACACTGATTAAATTTTAGGTTACATGTTCAACTAGAACATATTTACAGTAAAGGTGCATCCTGTGATTTTTTACTTATTTTCTAAGGGAGAAAGTGAAGATCAGATGCTTCACGTAAATAACCACAGGCTAGTTTTTGTGTTTGATATTTACTGGTGCCTTGAAAGCCATACACCAATCATTACGTTAAGTGCTGAGTTTAATGTCGTGGTGGACAGATGACAGCATGGGAAACCTTAAATGCTGGCCAAGACTGAGACATGTCATAACACAAAGTGATAAGCAGCTTTTATGTATGCTAGGGGCTCATGCTGACCTCTGTCCGCCACAACATTAAAACTTCCAGGTGGTGTTAATGCTGACTCATCACTGCCAGAAAGATTTCCTTAGGTGGAAACAGTTTTTAGTGAAATCACATGTTAATGATGATAATGCTGCTGCTGCTGTGTCAAGTTGTGTTATGTGGAGTTACACGTATTACCAGCAGAGGGAGCTCTGGTTATGTACACACTGCAGGACCGGTGGCGTGTACAAGGTGTGTGTGTGTGCATGTGTGCATTTGTGTGCTTGAACTTAAAATCATACCTACGTGACTATGTGTGTGTGCATGTGTGTACATGACTGTATGAAAATTTCAACATGTTGTGCTCCTTGTGTGTGTGACTGCTTTTGTGCCTGTGTGTGTGCGCGCGCACGTGTGTGTGTGTGTGTCTGTGTGTGTGTGACAGAGAGAGAAAAGGAGTAGTGAATTCTTGGAGCCAGTCCAGCATGGTAATACTTTTACTTTCGTGCGATTCTCGCAGCAGTCCAGAGAGAAAGGGAGAGAAAGAGAGTGGTTGCTTTATGCTTGCTGTCAGCTGGTTTCCATGACGATAATAACCATAACCAGATTTCTATTGCTGTTCAGTTCACTCTGTGTGTTTTGAGTGAATACGTGTATGTGTGTGTGTGTGTGTGGGCGTGTGTGTGTGTGTGTCCAGGTTATCTTAATTAGCAAAGCTGGGCATTCGCATTTAATTAAATCATTAGACCAAAGCATGTGAGGTTGGAAATTAATATGTAACGAGTACATCATCTTTTTAATTCCATAATGTGGAGCTGTTTCAAAAAAAGGTAATATTAAAATAAGGAATAATCTAAGGGAAATGATGATGGGAAAACTATTAAAGCTATTAAAAATGATTTTAGCGTATGGGCATTAAAATTAAAAATGCATATAAACTATGGCTCTGCAATGATTTTTAATCTGTCCATTAATTGGAGCTACAGATGACACAACAATACTTGCTTTAAGAAATCTCTTCAAAGAAAACATGGGTGCAACATATGTAACATGATATGACTGCACCGCTATAATATGAAACACAGTAAAAGGAAAGACTCATCATTCAGTAGAAAAGATGTGACCACTGTTTGACATGTACAGTATATATTGCTGTGCCAAACTGCTTTTATAAAGATATGATATAATATGCTGTAGCTTGCAAATCTGCTTACCAA
>OMLM01000698.1:50029-69562 GCA_900302695.1 Helostoma temminkii
GCAAAACATTTGTTATTCTGCTTCATCTCTAGTGTACAAGATATCCACAAAATCCTTCACCTTCTTGCAAAGCTGACAATTGGTCATTAAATCCAAAATGCACCCAAGCATAATGCTTTTTTTTCCAAGATAACCATAAAAGATAATGCTAGTATGTGCAGACTTTATAGCATGTGGGTGCTGCACTGTATCTTTGCAGCTCCATCAACATCAATTTTACAAAATTCATTTCACATTATAGTATGAGGCAAGATGGTAGGTGGTAAGAATCACAATCATTATATGATTCTGTATTTCCCCCCGCCCCTAAAAACACAACCATGAAAAATTGAATCATGCTTCGGTAGACATGTGGATATTACATGAAAACAAATGAAATATGCTGTCAGTGAACGATTTATGGATATGTTTAGTATCAATATTTAATGACCTGCCAGATACATTCATTAACTTTACTTTGTCACTATGTCAATGAAATGTGATTGAGGTGACATTACATTTCCTGTAAAACATACGTTTTTTGCTGCTGCAACTTACAATATGACTGTAATTTCCAGGTGAAAGAGTTCAGAAGAAAATCACATGGAGTCAGGCTATGTAAGCAATATGCCCCTTCAGTCAACTTCATCAGTGCTATTAGTTAATTGTGAGATAAGTAATAGTTTCCAAAGGATTGCAATTGTCTTTAATGATGCTTGAGACAATAAAATCAAACTGGAAGTAATAGAACAGCATATAGTGCAGTGACTTCCTGTTTATATTGTTGATGGCCTTTGATTGGATGGTGCTGCAGATGTATCCTAGCAACATATTAACACATAGCCAAGGTCTCTGCATTTTAGTTAGTTGTGTTAAAATGTATAATGAAATGTATGATCTTTAGACAGAAGCCCTGAAGAAAATTCTACTGTGGGACGACTCAGGCCGCTGACAGCTGATCCAACTTGTCTGAACTTTCCTGCTAAAAGTCCATTTGATCTTCTGTAAGCCAAATTGTGCATTGTGCAGATCATTAATCAGGTTGTTTATATGCCTCAAATTGCACTCTAGACAACCCACAATCTGCCAGAAATCTAGGCCAATACAGTTTAGGGGCAACCACATTAAAATTGGACTTAGCCTACACAGTGCCTCTTTAGTTTAAAGCTACAATATTAACTAATTTTAGATTTGCTCCAAACCTTCAAATCTTACTGTGGAGATGTGCTGTCAATGGCTCCTGTGAAGTCAGACATTAACAGAAGTGCAGGGACAGCCACAGAGTGAGCCTCTTCAAACCACTAAGAGAATTAGACTTTTTGCTTGATTAAAAAGTTTTGCATTGTTATTTATTTTAATTTGACAGTGACAGAGGGATGTGCAGAGGATCCTGGCGTGAAGCAGATGGTAGATGGATCGATGGCAGCGCTAGCTGAAGTTACAAAGTGTAGCTTTAGTGATCCGTTTTAGTAAATACCTAGTCTGAAACATGCTACTAAAAACTGCAAACTGCTAGTATTTAGTTTTTAATCTGACCTGTCTCAGTCTCACTAACACCTCTTCATCCCCATCAAAGGCACCTCCAAGGAAGCAATTGCCCACACTTGTTTCTTTATGTTTTATCTGTGATCCATAACAAATCAAAATCTAGTTAAAACATGAAGTATTAGTTGTTTTTTTTTTTTACAAATAAAAACCATCCAAAGCTGAACTATCTCCTTTACAAGGTAAAAACAACTGTATGTACACATATTGCACTTACATAAACAAGAATGTGGTTAAACGGAGATAAAGGTGCTGTGGTAGCAAACTAATATATTTTACTGACTGGAGTGTTGCCATCCTCTTTCTGTGGTAGACTTGGTCACGTGTTAAAAGTGACAGTAAGATGTCTGTGTGTGAACTGTGCCAAATGTGAAAGTGGCCTCTGCAAAGTTTCATACAGCTTATATTGGATATCAAACAGCGAGCTCTCTCACATCCCAGATGATTGAAGTGGCATATGCATCACCCTGTGCACCTGATAAGCAACGAGAAAAAGAAGGATCCAGATGCAGTTGTACATCAGAATGCACACTCATGTACACACACATACACACACACACAGTGACCAAAGAACCAAGCAACAGAGGAAGACATTAAAAGCAGCAGAGGGACACACACACACGCACACAGAGGCAGGCGGGTCTCACAGCACATCACAGGGTCAGCAACACACATCGGCATGGATTATCACACTGTCACACTCCGGCTCACGTCAGCGGATAACAAGCTGCAGACAGATATCTACTGTGGGAGAAAAGGGGAGGCAGCTGAAGAGAGGACGTTGCGGGGGGAGAGCTGGAGAAGAAGAAACAAACAAAAGACACGCTGCTTGATGCTCCCAGCGTGTGTTGTGTAATTTGTAGGCAACTCTTTGTGCTTTTTCTGCAAATGTGTATGTCTGAACATTAGCATGCAACACCGTGCTTTGTACCTTTAATACATCTTTCATCATGCTTGTGTAGTAGCTCATTGTGAAAATGAATGGAAGTGAACATAAAGCTTATTATGGTCTGTGGAGCACATCCTTTAGGGCTCCTCTGAATGAATATTACATGCAACATACCTTCAGTTTTTAACAGCTAGCACCATGGGATGCATGCAATATTAACACAACCTGTCAAATGGGATGAAATACACATTGCCAACCTGTATGTAGCATCTCTATTGATGCACACACATGGGACATGTGAGAATGTGTGCACTCACATTAACCATACAACACCGCCCCACAGCCCCTTTTATCTGCTAAATAACAGTGCTGCCAGATGTGAAGATATCTCTAATACGGACCAGAGGGGCCACAGCAGCCTCTCATATGAACACTGCTGTAGTACAGTTTACAGCTAGGATTACACTGATGTATTGAGCTACAAAGTTTAAGACTCTACACTGCCTGTCTGTGGGGAACTCTTAAAGCAGCAGCACAGCTAGAAAGAACAGAGACTTTCTGAGAAAGCCTGTTAGTAGAGCCAAGGTTTTCATCCCAATTCTGTATGCTATAATGTTGCTTTATCACATTTTAGTAAGGTGAGTCTGGATGTTGAGTTAAGTAATATCCTGAAAGGATTGTGTTTTTTTTTTCCTCTCCAGGTTGGTGCAAAGGACGTATAACCTTGTGAAGTGGCAAGTAAACTTGGAAGGTGTTCAAATGTGATGAGGAATCTAGATTTAAAATGCTGCAGGACCCGCCTCTTAAACCAATTTATGATGATAGATATGAGTGGGAACAAGAGCTGGCAGAGGATAGCTGGAGCTGGGCTGGTGTCAGGTGGGTGTGGAGAGTCAGGTGAGGCAGGAAGAGCTAGGATTACCACAGGGCAGGAGTAACAGCAGAAAAAAAACATGCTTGTTTGAGATGAACCGTGCCTCGCCTGGAAAACAGATGAGAGCAGGCAGCAGCAGGCAAAGACAAAAAACATTCTGTGAAGTCAGATGCAAAATAATAAAAATAATAACTAATAAAAATGTTATTTTGTATTAATCCTATAATAACGTGATTGTTCTCTGTTGTTATTAAAAAGCTACTCAGATGATGGCATGTATATAGTTTCACCTCATATATTTCACATGAAATGGATTAAAATTTCTCATGAAACACAGTCATCGTGTCAGTTTAATGCTATAAATGAGCTGACTGTATATTATTGGATATTAAGCTAAGTAAATGTATAAATGAATCAGTCAAAATGTGCAGGCATACATTTACTGACCTATCAGATATTTACACTGTCAAGCCTAAAACATCTGTGTAAATGTTACGAATAACTGTAATAACTTATGAATAACTGTCCATACGTATGCATGAAGTCAGAGCAAGTTGGGCCCGAGTCAGACAAAAATAACCAGCATGCAATGTGCGCCATTTACCGTGATGGAATCTGCACAGAACGTGCTCATTTCGAAGGAGCCTAATGACTTAATGACGAGGAATGAAATGTGACAGAAATGTAAAATCAGTCCAACACGTTGACCAACTGCCTGCAAAACTAATGACATTCCCATCAGCCTCAGATGTAATTAAAGTTGGCTAATGTGAGGCAGGATAAAACTGAGTCATACTAAATGAAACAAATAATGATGATCACCATGACTTGCAGAGGATGTTATTATTTCTGACGTCCATGGCAAATTAACCGTATTTATTTCTTAGAAATCATAAAAGTAGAGAACACAGATCTTTCATCTTTACATTTTCTTCAGCATTATAATAATCCAGTGATTGCTCTCTGCCTTTGTTTTTTGGCACTACTTAAAAAATACCAACACATACAGTCATAAAAGGATCATATAAATATCAGTGCATACTTGCATGAGGTATTACAAGCGCAGATTTAAGCTCTTGCTCATCAGATGGAACAGATGCATATAAACTGCTACCTATGAACAGAATCATTAGAGCTAATATTACAATAAAATATATGCTTATTAGCTGCATTTGAGGGAAGCTTAATACATATTGTACACAAAGCAAATAAACAAACATGATGGGGAATCAATAGGGATCAATGGGGAATTAGTTACTCGAAATCTTGATTAACTAAGTCCCAAGTCTTGGGACATAAATGCAATTTCCAGCATCTCCAGTTCCACACACTGCACAGATGCTTCCAGTTAAACCTCTCCCCAGACAAATTTCACTGCTAAAAGGGGACAGCAATTGTAAGATGCCCAAGTAGTTTGCATTATGTTGGAAACCTAAGAAGTCATCATCTCCACTAAATGCAAGTGCCAAAAATTTCACAACAGCTACAAACATCTGTCTAATATGGGCGACGCAGCATGTGGCTCATGCCGCTACTCCACTCAAAAGATATTTCCATTTTATTAAGCACCTGGCCACTGGGTAATCAGCATTAACTTGTTGAAGTTCATGTTGTGCTGCCAAGTCCACTGTCCCTCACCAACAGAAAATACTTGAGCACACTGATAGATTTGCTACTTTTAATGATGCAAATAAACTAGAAAAACATTTTGACACAACTGTGTCTTCTGAGTAAAACTGAGAAATCTATTTACGCCAGTCATTCTTAGTGTGCTGGGGTTGGATGTTGACCATGATGACAAAGACCTGCTTTTTGGTGTCGTTTCAAAATGAACAAGTAAATATTTTATACTAGTATTTTTGCTTTTGCTTAGTTTGGCACAGTGAGCATCTGACACTGACAAATTCTGCATCTTCACATTTTATGTTACCAAACAACCAACTGTTTAAATTAAAGCATTTTGACATTAAACATGGCTAAAAGCTCACTGAACTAAGTTACAACACCAATCTGCCATGTAGTGGCTCTGTCAGTAAAACATCAACATTTGATGGCTTTAATTATTTTTCTCTGTTGTTATTTGAGCTCCTAAATAGACCCAAATGTTGCCAAAGAAAAACTTTAAAGGAGATCTTTGCTAGACCACTTCTTCGTGACAAAGATGTTTTATATAAATATATAATTTTGAGTTTCTCATACTTCTCAAACGTAATTCCTAAGAAGTCTTGTTAAAAATCGTGTTGTTTCTCACTACTTGTCTAAAAGATCTCAGCTCTTCAGACACTAAAATTTATTTGACTTATACCAAGTATCATTAAACCAAGCCTATACACGTTATTTTTCTTTTTCTTCAGAAAATAACAATCCTAAACAACTGAACTGCAACTGTGATTATGTTTTTTGTACCAACCTAATAACCATGTTGTGGTGAAACACCATCTTTGAATGAATAACATGCTACTTTTATTTAGCGACTAGTTATTGGAGTGGATGGTGGGAGTACAATGAGCAGTATTGAAGACCCAACAGAAGACCCAGGATCAAGTCCAGAGTCTTCTGTGAGGTTCAGGTAACACTTAACTGAGTCAATAGAGCTCAACTCAGTTAAGTTTTCTAACATAATATTTAGCCTAACTTCAAATATTTAAGTTGAGCTATGATCTTTGATTAAGTTGAATAAATTAAGATGAAATTACTCAAATAGGTGTTACCCATGTTTTTTTGTTTGTTTGTTTAGTTTTTGTTTGAAGAGCTGGATCGTGTTTTAGGTTAATACAGATTTTGTGTGTAAAGAAGCCAGTTAAAACTTTAATACAGAATTGTCAATATTTTTCTGTGCTTGTTATTGCAATCCCCAAAGAAATTTATTTTTAATTGCTGTTTTATTGTATAGAAACATTATTGTTGGAAGATTGGGCTGTGAGATTTGTCTTATTTTAAGAGAAACAAGGTGGAAGACTAATGTTTGTTTTTAACACTTTTCAGTCATGTCAGACCATGTAGTGTTGAATATTCTTGTTTATTGAACTTGTGTCTGAAAAACAGAGATCTTTATGTAGTTTCAGACAAACAGTCATCACTCAGTGAATTGTGTGATTGGATGTCGATCTGCTCTCAGACTGGACCAATCACAGAAGAGCTGGTGAAAACTGACTTGTTGACATATGAGGAAAAAGAAAGTCTCTGTGCAGAGGTCAAAAATAGAAATCCACATACATAAATATACAAAAATATATATATTTTGATGCAATATATTCTGATGCATTTTTCTGACAGGCATAAATTGTTACCACATTGCTCTACACCGATCCACAACATGATGTACTGGACAGGAGTCACCATGGACACTGATCAATCTACAGCTACACAGCAAGCTATGATTTTTAACTCTAAATATAATTTCATATCTATATAGTAAATTATTGACTCGCACAGTTTGTAGAACTGGTTATGCACTGCAGTCACAGAGCTTGTGGTTCAAACCCCAGCTCCTCCTACCTGTTGAAGCGTCTTTGACAAAGACACATTGCCCAGTGGGTAGGCCAGGGATTGTAAATCACTTTTCCTATTGAAAGAACTCAAGTACATCTTAATTACAACTGGTTTCTTTATCTTTTTACCTCAAAATGGCCGTTCAGAAGAAACTTATGAGCACTGAGTATTTCTTCCAGGGCTACATTCATGACATGAGTACAGTCAAGTTAAGGATGTAATTTACATAATTTCCACATTGTTAATTTACTTAACTTTTATGCAGAACTGTCACACAGATTTGTTGCTGTCTCTGCTGTCTAAGGCAATATGCCAGATTTTTTTTTTTCCATTCAAATTTGACCACTGTGACCCTTCACTTGTGTGAAACTACCCTCCAGAACAGCAGCATCACATAACAATCAGCTCACATACGCTTATCCACGATCAATCTTTTCCTTCTCTTGTTCTTTTTCTTTGAGTCGTTTCAGTTTAAAATGCTGTATAGATAGAGAGGGTGGGACTGGAAGGATCTCTCTCTCTCTCTCTCTCTCTCTCTTGCTGTCTCTCTCCCTCCCTCTCTCTGCCGTTCTTCATTAGCAGAGCAGATGGTGTGAGTGAGCAGGCCGGTCATTTCTAAATCAATAGCCATGCACATGGGAGTCACTGTGTGTATTTGGAAAAAGTCTATAACACGTACTCTGGTGTGCATTGTGCACGTGTAGATTTGGAAATGCCTACAAGTGTGTGTGTGTGTTTTCTTACTGCAAACACCAACAAAACCACACAAAAATACACATGCATGCAACACACAACACTGAGCGGATACACGTAGCACAAGCAGCACATTATTTCTGCATACGCGCACACTGACGCACAGAATGAGGGTAGAAGAAGACGTGTGGGAAGAAGATGGAGAGTAAACCAATAGCCCTGCAGCTTATTTCTGTAGACAAGCTGTTGTTTAATACTGCAGCAGACGTCGGCCCCACGACAATCATTTAAACCCCCACAGCCTGCTTGACTGGAGGAGATGCAAGTATCTCCCTTTTCCCCCTCACGTCATATGTTACAGTGTTTTTTTATTTTTTTTGTCATCTCTTGTCGCTCTCTCTCTCTTTCTTATGCTTCATACCTTTCTCTCTCTGTCAGGGAAGAGCAGCAGAAACTGGAGGTGGTTGAAACATATTTATTGCTTCATCAAAGTCATAATCCACAACCTGTTGTTGTCCGGTTGTATTATGAAATGTAGACTGTGAGTAAGGCGCGAAGTAAGAGAGCAGTCTGACAATTCTAAAGCCTTCTGTTGTTTTATTCCCCACACCAGATGCTACAGATTTATTAGCAACTTGTCACCTGAAGTTCCTGTTCCTGTTTCTGTAGCTGCCGCAGTTGTTGTGTCATTCAGATTCAAAGGAACGATCCGGTTTGTTTGCGTCCGTGCTCTACGAGGATACACGTTGTTGGCTTTTGTAGCTGCCTCGTGCTAAGAGAGCCTTAGTTCTGTTTGAGAATCTGTCGACGACGAGACGAGATGAACCGTGTGCTGCTCTCTCAAAATTCAGTGCTCTTGTTCTTTTGAATGTCTTCAACTGTAAACTCAGCTGTAACTCAGGTACAATCTTCAGGATCTACTTGAGACTGGTAAAATGAGTGAGCATGAAATGAAGAACTGCTGCTTTGTTTTCGCTGAAACATGACAAGCAACAGACATCGAGCTGAATTGGCTAAGATCGCGATCTGTTGGGACTCAAGGTAGTGGACTGCGTGTTATCGTTGAGGTTGTGTCCAATGCATGTTATCTCCTTGTGTATTTTACAACCACGAAGTGCCAATCACACTGCAAAGGGAGATAATACAGGAGCAGTGTACCTGCCTAAGCTGAACAGCAGCATCAGTGATTAACAAACATCCCTGACAAATACCATCATGTAAATAAAGACTGTTTGAAATTCCACCAACATGTCAGCTTTGCTGCAGAATGAAAATACACTACACCTTGCTGATTGTACAAACAAGCTGATGTTGCTAATGTAAGAGTGCTACCCTTAAAACTGCGTGCTGTTTGTGCTACACTGCTCTATGGGGAACAGAATTTTTCCCCATGTAATGCTTCACTGAGTGCATTCAGATTATGTTTATTCATGTGCCCCTCAGAATTAATTGAAATGACTTGTGATCATCTGACTTTTCATCTAGTGCCACTATCAGGTCAAAATTGTAATTAATCCAGTATTTTGTTTCACAACCAAACACCTGCCAATATTAAATATTAAGCAGTAACACAAGCATAATAACATCGCCAGTGCGAGGATGTTAGCATTTAGCCGAAAGCATTACTGTAGTTACAACCTCACAGACCAATTAGCATTGCTGTAGACTACAGCATAAAACTATATGGTAAACACTATTATGTTGACATAATCCTTTTTGTTTGTGCTTCGACTTTTGTTTGTGTTTTGTGATAAACAATGTATTTATAATCTCTACATTTTGGAAGGAGGCAGAAAAGGAAGTTATTGTGTCGGGGTTTTTTTTGCCAATCAGTGAGCTAATTACCAAGAAGAAGGTAGTATAAAACAGTTTCAAAAATCAAGAGGCACGTGTCAGGTCTGCATGGGCTTGAAACTTGCAGCTGTTTGCAGCTGTGACTAGAGTTTTGCTCCATTTTCCATTTTTCAAGAAGCATGAAATGGCCCTAAGTGCTATTACTTAGAATCTATTTGTGCTACAATAATGTTCTACAGTAATTACTGCTTATTGTCTTAAAGGCCACTGTACTGGTGTGAAGGATACTTCTAACATGATCACAGTCTTCACCAACAATCACTGTTCTTGTTTTCCGGCTTGTATGCAACATCACAGGCATTTTCAAGCTTTGTAAGCGAAAGAAAAAACAAATCAGACATGGTTCTTTTGGGATGTCGTGACCTGTCCCAGATGCTGTGTGAGTTATCTTTGAATATGACGTGCCACATGATAAAACAATCGTGTTTTCTCATAATGGGTGTCGCTGTTTAATATGTTCAACGTTGATGTAACTGTTGGTGTTGACCAAACTTGTTTTATTCACTTTTAGGTTCAATTCCTTCTGCTTATCCTGGTCCATAAGTGGATGATAGATACAGCAACACTTAAAGAGAAGAAACAAAAGTTGCACAATAAAGTGGCAGCTGTTTTTCAATACAATCAATTGTCTCAGTGACAAGACAAGAAAGGTGGAAAATACCCATACTTGTTCTTTAAAAGCTTCTGAGTGAACTGTCTTTACTTTCACAGACATAAATTAAACAGTGTACTGGCTGCCACTGGGGATGTGGCACAATTGGTGAGTAAAGCATGTAAAAATGAGTTGAAACCCAGAGGAGCTTCTGCAGAGCGACAGCAGAGTTATCAGACCACTTCTGAGTGAGCTGAATAACAGGAGGCATTTGGGGCTGAAATTAAAACCGTGGTTGAGGCGGAGAATCACTGATGTGATCAGCCAACCGGATTCAAATTAGAAAAATAGTAATTACAAATAATTAATCTTCAGTAATCCCCTCTGAACAGAGCTTTGGTTTACTTTAACTAACCCCTCTGCGAGTGTTACACTGCAAATCTCCAACTTAACATTTCCGTCTCTCTGTGAATATAAAAAATCTCTAGTATAATAAGATTTTTATGAGTCAATAATATTTAATAATAAAGTTGTGTAAATAATAAAAATTGTTGACTGCTAGGTTTACCTGATCTGGAAATGACCTCAAACTAACCAGCCATCATCTCCTAACATGTAAAGATTAATAAACTACATATTTCCTGTCTGAAAACATACAAGATAATTGCAACATTTAATATAATTTCCAGAATAAATCAACAGCCTTATAGACAGAACCGTAAAGAAGAGAAAAAGCTGTCCAATAAATGCAAGCTGTACTCAGCTCCAGGTAACAACTTAATTGTGAAGACGCGAGACTGAAAAGCAGGTGAGGAGGAGAAAATAAGAGAGACGATTCATCCATTAGTTTATGTAGTTCCTTCCCTGAGGGTGTGGGGACATAATTTGAGGTCTCCAAAATTGATTTGTGTGTGTTTTTATAACATGGAACTATTTTCACTGTGAGGTTTGTTACTTTGCTCACAACAAGTGATGAAGTTATAGAAACAAAAAAGTTTGCAACACATGTTAGATAAGTTGTAAAATTTTTATTACTGCCTTTTGTCAACGCCTGCATAACCCACTGCTTGGCTTACACAACTGTTATTCTACAGGCAGGTTTTTCTGTGTTTTAGCCTGGTTTCATTGATGTAAATAGGGTGGACAAAACAATAGAAATGCACAGTGTTTGTCATGAAGCTCCATAAAGAGCTTCACAACAAGTTCTGAACACTATTACCTTCACAAATTATGCTAGACTTTTAGGAACTAAAATAGCTTAACAACACAGTCAGCTGTGCAAAGATATAACTTCTACTAATTTTTTCATATTTAAAGATTATCTTCATGATGTTACCTAACCCTAAAATTGTGTCAGTGATTACAATTAAGATAGCAAAATGGTGAAGCAAATTTGTAATATGGACAAAATGGACAAAACTACCATTACACCACATATACCTTAATATGAAGCTGGTCCTCCATTTGCAGCTCCACTCTTTAAAAAGGCGTTCCACGATAGTTTGTAGAGTTTCTGTGGGAATTTGTGCTCATTCATTCCGTGGATGATGCCTCAGAATCTCGTTCAGTTGAGGTCAGGACTTGCTTTGTGCACTAGGACACAGTCATGCTGGAATAGAAAAGGGCCCTCCCTAAACTGTTGCCACAAAGGTGGAAGCATAGCATTATCCAAAATGTCTTAATGTTAAAGCATTAAGATTGCCATTCACTGGAGATACATTGCCTAGCCCAAACCCTGAAAACTATCATTCCACCAGTTGTGCCCAAATACTCGTGCCGATATGTAATGTCTTGTATGAAAAATGTTACCCAGTTAAAAGCTGAGACATATTGTAGGCTTTTATTTATATGTGGTGCAGAAAAGTATTATATCTAAAGCCTGACATATCTTATTTCTTTGTGTTATAAAGCTCCAAAAACAATACAAAAAAAATTAAAAATAAATAAATCAATGAGCCACCTGTTACACTGGGTGATATGGTCTTTTATTATATTCATGCAAATCATTCTGTTTGGTTGTTTAAAACTACAGTGGTTTTAGGAAATGACTGAGATTCTGAATCCAGTGGATTGTCAGCATCACAGAAACATGCTTATTAATAATATCCCCTGAACTGACCAAAGCCAAGGTAAAAGATATTGTAGCAGAAGCTGCTTTTATTAAGAAAAACACTCTGCTTGATGTTTGACTCCACCATCTTCCAATAGAGCAACCAAATAAATTGAATCGACCACACTCCCTCAGGTGAGTGCAGATAAAGGTGAAATTATGCAGCTTTAACGCTCACCTTTGACAGTAAATCAACCCCTCTGTGCATTTGTGCATCTCCCAGTAGCAGGATAATGGGATTTCACTCCATAACCACATAATTTAAAAGAGCTCTATTTCTCTACTCCAGTCTGAATGACACAGCAGTGCCCTGCTACTAGTAGCTTTGAAGATGCAACACAAATAAACTTCTCTGTGGCTCCATCGCGGAGGTCAAATGTGCACTTAATGTAACGTCTGAATATACAACAAACCAAAAGTAAGAAAAAGAGTTAGTTTAAACAGAATGAGTGAATCAACTGTGTCATAAATAAAAGTGTACAGAGGATTCTTGAAAATTAACTAATCGTATGTTTTTAAGCAGGGGCAAACAGCAAGCTTGATTTTAAAAACTTACCATCACCCCCAAAGCATTGGATCTTTTTCTTAATGTGTGCAGAAGCTTTTGGTCACTGGCAGGCAGGTATAGTGTCTTCTAAAGCTGTTTTCAAACATGCACTGCAAACCTGACCTTATCTAGATATTACCCAGAGGGGCTGCATGTGGGAACTATAATGTCCAAAGCAGTTGGAGCGGACATTAAATGGACTTTACCAGCTGCCTTGAACAAAGTCTGTGTAACATCTGATTGAACTCATGTGTGAATAGTGGAGGTCGCTGTTCAGAGAATTGTGGGCGTGTTGACGATGTTTCTGTTATGCAGCTGGTATAAAAAAGATGTTTTTCTTCGTTTTTGCATCATGCGTACCTCGGCACCACGTCTCAGCTAAACCGAATGGAGTATTTCCTCTAGGTGAGAATGCATCTGACACCGCCAATCTTGTGTTACGTGTTACTTGTATGAAAGGGTAGCAATGTCCAGAGATTCAGGTCCAGACATTGCCCAGAGTTTGCAATAGAACGTATCTTAAGAGTCTCTGCTTGTTGCTCAGTGAATAAAAACTATTTTTCCCCGCTGTTTTAATAGGCAGAATATTTAACACAATATCATAACCAACATAATTTTATATATATATATATATAAAACCCCATTTTCATAAAATGTTTGGAAAACAAACAATAGCGAGAACTTATAACAATGTGCACTGGGTAAACTCAGAACAGAGCTCCAACCTCATATTGGCCTCCTCCAGCTGAAAATAGAAATCAAGTATTTCCTCTGATGCCTTTTTATGAATAAATGCAACCAGAATTTGCATTGGGAAGTACTTCTGTTTGAAATTGTTACTGAAATCGTGGGCAGCACAGTCATTAGAAACCTACTATGTGATAAGATTCACCGATCAACTTCAACTTTAAAACCCTGTGTTGTGGACTGGGGTCAGCACGGAACTGAGGTAACGCTTGTCGTGATCAACAGGTGTCAGAACACAGTGCATCACAGCTTGTTGCGTGTGGAGCCGTGTAGCTGCAGCCATTTCAGAGTGCCCATGTTGACCCTCTCCGCCAGAACATTAAAACCACTAGGTGGATTTAATGTTGTTACTGATTGGTGTATGTTGTTTGTGTGTTTTTGTCGTTTGGGTTAATCGACCCTTTAACACTTTTTCCCCATCGGTGCTTGTGACCAGTGTTCTCATTAATCTCACAGCTCACAAATTCCGATGTGTTCCGACACAATCTGTAGCTGTACTGTAATAAACTGTACTGCTTCCTCACCCATCGTTTCGTTTGGTCTCGTTTCTCTTCCCCTCGATGTGTCTGTGTGTTACTTTCACATATGCACATATCCTTTGATTCTTTCACTGTAGCTGCTGCACTGAAGAATTGCAGAATAACACAAGACGAGTTTGCTATTGCCGAAGGCAGTATGCGTCTTAGTGTGTGTTTAGATAGAAGTTAATGTGCGGGTGAATGATTCTGTGTATGTGCGTGTTTGGGTGCCTGCTGAATGGTAAATGTTCATGAGGGAATGCTTGTGTGCACGTGTGTGTGTGTGAACATGAATGTTCATCGCTGAGAGATAACAGCTGTTTTGCCAGGAGAGAAAGAGAGATTGAGAAGGAGGCAGAGAGAGTCACAAAGAGAGAGGTAGAGGAAGAGAGAGAGAGAGAGACATGACTCCCAGGGGTGCCTCTGGGTGCCTAATAGGCTGAGAGATTCTGTCACAAAATATTGCCTCTACTCTTCTACAGGGGAGCTTTAGGGAGATTGCGCGAGTGGAGAAAGATGAGGTTGAGGAGACAGAGGTTTAAGTCTCAATTTCCCTTTGTGGCTCCCAGTCCCCTCCTGGACCAATGAGAAGTTGCGACTATGGAGAGCTTAACATCCCATGTAAGGCCCTGTGTAATGAGACGGGCTCCCGGCTGGCACAACACGCCTTACTTAAGATTACTTTGGGGCATTGTACACAAACTCTCTTCCCCTGCTCCTAGCCTGCCGCCACAATTAACAACAATTTGGCACATATACTATATTTTCTGTCTAAAAATGTCAGTGTCTTGTGGTGTATTACAAGCAGATTAAAAAAATGCTGCAACCACTTGTAAAGTGCTAAGTCCCAAGGAATGGTGTGATTTTGCCATCATCTGGTGTTTGTATGCAGTGCTGCTCATGCTAACAACTCACCTGCAGGACTGTACTTTTGCTTAATTTCTGACTGATCGTAAGCTCATACAGTAAATGTTTATCCATCCACACGTAGCTTAGATTAATAGCAAATGTGAGCAGCACAAGGAAGCAAAGGTGATACCTTCTAACAAAGCCCAAGTCTTTCTCACAAGAGACTCATGTTCAAGTTCAGTGTGAAACTTTGTGTTTTACTCGTTAACATTTTACAACATTAAGCACATTAATAGCTTTAGCAATAGCATACCATTAAGGGAGTAGTGAATATAAACCACAAACTACTAAACCTAACCATGTATTTTTGTAGCTAAACCTAACCAAGTTGCTTTTGCACATCAACATACTATATGGTGATAAGGACAGTCTGTTTTGGTGCCATTTCAAGAGATGCCTGCTGCCACAAATGTGTTGTAATTTGGCACCTAAATAAAATTGAAATAAACTGAATTGAATTTGAGATGTTGTTGATGATGTTTCTAATTCCTGATATCTTTTAAATGTGCTTACTTTTCTGACTTTTCCATAACAAAACACTACATCACAAAGAGCTGGGACATATGCTGATTTGTTTTTTAAAGCTAGTCTCATATTCTAAAAATGTAGATGGCAAAACGACTTGTAGATGTAGATATTTAGTCTTTGCATTAAGAAAGACCAGTAACATAGAAAGAATTACTCCTTGATTATATGGAGACTAAGAGATAATCAACCATCCCTCTCTCTTTCTCAGTCTCTGCCTCCCTCCCTCCCTCCATCCTTCAAATGGATCAATGAGTGCAAATGAGATGGACAAAAGCAATTTCCTTCCATCTAGCATGGATGTGCCAGACGTGGTATCAATCACTCAGCAGGTAGCTTGCTTCATAGCTTGTCACATTGCATCCACAGCGCAGCCCACTGATGCCCAATAAGCTGTGGCTACCAGAGCCAGTTTCCACCCACTAATGGGGACTGTTAGAGAATATGCCACAGATCTACTGTATGTTGCTGTAAAATATTCACCACTTGAATTTTCTTCCAAACTTAAAACTTGAAAATATCCATATACACTGTAGCTGTTTCAAAGCTCTTTGGTTAGAATAGCTACAGTGGTCTTTAATCCTTTTAATGTAATTTAAATGATTCTGTAATTATTATAATAATAATTTTATTTTTCATATAGTGACAGAATATATGTAATTTCTAGGTAAAGCAATGGATCTCCTAATAAGACTTAATATAGGTTGTTGATGAATTGGGCACGGTGGTCGCTTCACCGCTAGAAAGATGGATTTTAATCTACTGGCTTATGCTTATGGCTTATCTTTATGTATCTCCGTACAGCCGTTCAGACATGCACCCAAACCTTGAACTTATCCGCATGAGCCATATGTGAGAACACATAGAAGACTTTACATATTCATTAAATGTTAACTGTAATAATGACCACAAATGTAAAATAAATATATACATAAATATATTATTTAGCCATTTAATATTGAAGAGTTTTAAAAATGGTTTATTACTGTGTGGCATTAGAAAAGCGTGCTTATTGGAAAGACATCACTGATAGAAAACATGCATTTAAACTTTTCTGACTGTACAATGTACAGAATGCAGAAATATCAATACACTAATAGTATCTCAACAAGTCTCTATAAAGAGCACTAAATTATGTGGTTCTTTCTTCCTTTAAAAATAACCTATGTGTTTCTTCCCCCACTATGGCTATGGTTTGGTTAGGTTAAGGGACTTGCTTTCGTGATTGGGCAGGTCACAGAAAGATTGTGGTGGAATGAAACAACTCAATGAAAAAAGCCAAACCAAACACTTGCTGCTTTCTAAAAACATACCACACTGTTTTCACCTTTGGTAGTGAGAGTCACTCACTTAGCAAGTGGTCACTTTTCAGGAAAATATGAACAACAGTGCTGTTGTTGTAAACAAGTCTCCATTATCTACCTGTGCTTCTCTTTATTTGTTTCTGGATCCTTTATTCATAAAGGAATCAGAATAGCATACAGAGATATTTTCTAGTCTTTATCACACTAGACAAGGCCAGAAAAGACTAATGACTCCAAGCAATACTTCCCCCAAGATAGAGTCCTGCAGCTTTGTTAAAGTCACATCTAAACCAACCTCTCAGTGCCTGCAGGGGATGTTAACGGTTGCCTGGATGAAAGCATAGCAAGTAGCAGCAAAGGAGACACTGCAGTTATGTGTGTGTAATGGAAAATACATTTGTATTCCATTCTAGCACGTTATGTTAAAGATGTACTCCCTGAATTTGCTCCACAATTTAAAACTGCAAATTTCAACAATATGAGCCAAAGGTGTGTTCAGATAGAACACAATGTGTTTTTCACCCACTTAAATGGTGGAGGATTGTAACATTTAGCCAGTGCAGGGAGTGATTTGGTGCATGTACTGCAGTCAATATTGTCAACCACTTCACCATAGAGCTCAAAATAATAGCAAAGACGGAAACGTTTCTAACGCATCTTTGCCTCTACTTATTTTTACATGTTTATTGTGTATATGTGCTACTTCTGGATTTGTCCAGAGTCAGTCCTCTTGATCAAAATCTGAACTGGTCAGCATCTAGGTATATTTTTAAGTATTTGGGTATTGGTTAAAATCATTTTAATCCACTGTGTGTGTGTATATATATATATATATATATATATATATATATCCCTCTGCTCTTTTTGTTGCAGCACTGCTCTCCTTCACTCTTACCCACAAAGAATAGGTGACTGACCCTGTAATGTCACTGTCCAAAGTCCCCCAGTTATTCTATACATTCATATGGGGCCAAAAACCTGATCACGACAACTCTACTGCAAAAAGACATGTTGGCAACACATGACGCGTGATTGCCTATTGTTTAGTATGAAAGACTGGACTTAAACACCATCTCTATGGCCCCTCACATAGAAAGGTGTCATGAGTAATTCAGCTTGACGATCGAAAAGAAGACCCATCCGCGAGATCGTATCAGAGGAAGCAATATGCACCAAACAAGATTACTTCTTTGTGTTTGCCAAAAATCATTCCATATTTTATTATGATAGGAAGAAATCCTCTGAACTTTTTCACAAACACAGCATAGTTCTTAAGAGGATATTGCTACAAAGCAGTTTATGGTGGCAGGCATCCCAGATCTTGCTCCTAAACAAATATGAATGAAGTGATCTTTGCCCAGAGAACTCTGTCAACCACATCAGGAAAATTTGTGAGTGCATTTTTGAGATATTGATAAAAAAAGCACACAGACAGACAAGAGTAAAAACACCATCTCCTTTCAGTTTTAGCGGTAGTGGTTTTAGAGTTCAAAATGTATTTTTTTGGAAAGCTAAGGTACTTATTGTTTCAGAGAGAGAGAGAGAGGAAACAACTTATCTGGATATGTGTTGATAAATAAAGAAACATTAACTTTATATACCTGAAAACCACTATATCTGTGTAGCATTAGATAGGAGAGATTGTTCTCTCCTCCATCGCCAAGTAGCATCAGAAACAGCTTTCAGTGACAGAATGGGGAGAGAGGAGTCTGTATGTATATATGATAGATCACAGGCATTGGCTAAATAAGAAACAGAAGGCTCCATTTGGGGTTCACCCAAAGGTCTGCCGCATCCCGCTGCCACAGCCGTGCATTTATTCTAAAATGGCTGCTGGTTATTTGCGCATTACAGGCCTACTTTGAGTGATACCAGTCTCAGTTTAATGTGGAAGAGGCGGGAGGCAGTGGACCATCCGTCATAAGCTCCTAAAAGTCACAGAGTGAGAAATGACAGGGTGCTCCCAGAACATTGTTCAATCCCCCAAAAAGGCCAACCCCTCCATAACTGCCCTATAAAAAACTGTAAGGTTGGTAACCAGTCTGTCTTTTGCTGCCTCTCTCTCCCTGTGACAGGAATTAAATGAAAATAGATAAAGTGTGCAGAGGAGAGCTGACATTTCACAAAACAGAAGAAATTGTAAAAACAGGGGGCTGTGAGTCTCCTGTGAAAAGGCCACTCAGTTAAACTAAACGTTTGTTTATTCGGCTGTATAAAACCCCATTTGTATTCCCGCAACAAAGTACAGAGAAAGTGGAAGGAGGTCAGCATGTGCTGCCTCAAAACGGTACTGTTTAAAACTCTGGCAGGGAATTAATATCTCAGAGGCACTTCCAGTAAAGAGAAGCCCTCTGCACTCCATATGCAGTAAAAGTGCTCCACAGTCTCCCTCAGGTAAACACTCTGTACACCGTATGTGGGATATTGTTGGCAACAGGCAATGTCCCTCCCCCATATACAGTATTAAAGTATTTGTTGAATGAAACATGTCGTGGCTCAACTGATTTGGAACTAGTGATGTCACTTTATTTATGTGTAAGATCATCTTCTACTAAAACAAAAGTAAGCTGAAGTCCTAATACTTCAATCGCCATAATTAGTGTTACACATCTTTTCATAGAGTTGATAGATTTCTTATCATATCATGTGAAATACTAATACTTTATTTACTACATAGCACCTCTCATACATGAAGTGAAGACGAAAGACTCTGGTTCAGTGGAAGGAATAACTAAAAGCTGCGTCTATAATTCACACAAGTCCCGCCGGCCTGACAATAAAGTGAACAAATAGAGATAAATGGTCGTGGTATTAGAATGACAACCGCACACACCTACAAGGTCAAGATTTTCATTTGTACAGTAATTACAATGTACTGTAGTTCCAAGTGTTTTTTTCTGACGTAAAACTATCATTGTATGACAAGATGTATGAGAATGTCAAATTTGGGGGGGG
>OMLM01000699.1:13272-41415 GCA_900302695.1 Helostoma temminkii
CATTTTAATATTATTATTATTATTTTTTTTATTATTATTATTATTATTATTGTTGTTGTTGTTGTTGTTGTTGTTAAAAGTAAAAGCACTTAATAAAAGCCCTTTGAGGCTGCACAGCTGAGAACTAGCACTGGTAACAGTGCTGAAAGATCCCCTATAGTGATATTTCTGTGTTTGGAGCTGAACTACAGTGTAACTTCATGCCATTCTGACCAGACATGTACCCCGTCACACTAATCTTCTATTATGACAGGCTGAAAGGTTGGCCTTCATTCATCCCAAAAGCTACTATTCATTCTCCTCTCTGTTCGCTGAAAAGGCTGAGTGGCCTCCTGTGCCACTGGAGGGCTCGTCTGTGTGTAAATGACCTTCATGCTCTGTAGCATAGTTCATAACCTCAGGCCTTTTATCATACACGGAGAGGTTCTTCACAACAACGCCTCTCCTGCTGTGAGTTTTGGATGATTATGATGAGAAGGGTAATTATGTTGCAGAGCTCTGATGGAGATGTTACTAGGACTTAACAATCAGTGTCATGCACAAGACAAGATTAAGATACCATTTATGTAGAAAGAAAAAGGCTTGGTAGCACAAGCAAGGAAGTCATGACACATGATTTATCCTCATTTTTATTGAGATTCACCAACTCAGCACGGACCAAGGCACTCAAATGATTTTACTTTGCTGAATCTAAAGACTTTTTTTGTTGTGGTCTTAAATACAGCCTGCTATTACTGGCCTATAACTGGAAAACAGTGACATGATAAATAGATCACAAATGTACCTCTACCCAGTAGTAATACCATACAAAATGAGATGAATGTGGAGTACAATTATTTTTTCCCTTCTTTTATAACAGTAGGACTACACCCCAACATACAGTGAACAGTAACAATAACCATCAACTTCTGACAGTTAAAGAGTACAAAATGTTTTAAATATATTAAATGTTCTATTAGCAACAGCCTTGTAGAGATTGTTTTGTTAACAGAGTATGTAATAACCACTTACTACTGTGTAGAATATTAATGAAGTTGCAGCCATGCGACATATGGTATACCTACAGTTACAATGCATTCAATGACTCAAAACGTATATTCATTATTTCGCGACTGAACTAAAGACCAATAGTCAGAGATAGTGATTTCTACTCTAGTATCTGTAGATTGTTGGATAGGAAAAGGAGTCTGACAGAAGCATGCACAAACATACAAAGGTCATTGCAGGTAATCCAACTTGTTATCCCAGTAGTTAGCTTAGTTTCTCTTGTGTTATTGATATATAGACATATACGAACAGAACAGTACATTTATTTTAGTGTATTTGAGTCAGTAGAGATTTTCATCAGAAGCAGGTCAGTGTCTTTTATCTAGTAGAGTCAGTAGATCCTAAGCAACAGTGAAGATGTTAGATTGCAACAGGGCTATAGCCAAAACATTAGAAATACTGAGGTCATGAGTTCAAGTCCCCCCAAAGCTCCCCCCACTCCTTTTCCCCTTTTTTTTTCTTTTTTGCTATTTAAATTTGAAGTTGAATTATTCCTAATGGTCATTTATTTGTCCACCAAGACTTAGTGAGATATAGCCTTACACGGAATAACTAATGTCAAACTAACATTCACATATTACATTTCACATTTCAAATGTACAAAACACATATGCCAGTTCATAACATGTACGGATTTCACATGTGAAATATATGAAATCGGTCAAATATGGGAAATTTCTTTATGTGAAATTTTTTTCGACATAGGATGAAAATTAGAAATGTGTAATGTGTTGACATGGTATAAATATAAATACATGCTACTATTCCAGCAATAAAAGCCAAAGAGATGACCTCAGAGTACTCAGAGGCAGCTACAGCCCTGTTGTGTTTCTCAGTTGTTTCTTTACTGTTTTAATAGCAATACATGCAATTTCTGAGGGATTAATAAAATTGTACTAGATGCTTCCCATACATTTTAACATTTAAAATACACCATAGTGTGCCACATTCTGTTGTTTCCCGGATTTGTTTTCCCTTTTCAGTTGTTTTACAGTCTCTCATAGTCACCCAAACACCACTTCAGACACACATACAGATATTGTAGCCAGCCAAATGACTGAAGATAATATTTCTAGTGTACTGGACTGTATTACTGAACATCATTAGGCAAATAACTTAAAGATACATATTATACTAACTCTACAAATGTTACAGACTTCAACAAATGTACATTTATGTGACAGGAGGATGGAAAAATCAAAAATAAAATCACCATCATGGCTAGATCAACACTAGTGTCATGAGGCAGGTGAGCCAGCCAGGTGCCAGTCAGAGTTCAGACTTGGGCAGCTAGGAGGGGAGCATAGGAAGAAAATGAGTAGACGGATGTCTTCGTCGAGCCTTGTGTCCTCGCCGTGGCTTCCCGCGCCCATTCAGTGAAACAAACATCTGCCTGCCACCGTGCTTCCAGCGGAGGGAGGCATATGTGTTGTAGCCATTTTCCTCAATTCGTTCCTTGAACTTGCAGCTTGGGTTGTACTTCACCTGTGACCAGAAGGAGGGGGACAAGAGAGAAGAAGTTATGACACAGTGTACAGTGTGAGAGTGAGTGTACAGCTGATGGCTGACTGGTATTCCTGCTGTGCTATACTGGGCTGGTCCCTAAAAGTGCACAATGTTGATCTTTGTTGCAGTAAAATATTCTCCAGAGAACGAATGAGGAAAATGGCAGCAATAACATAAATGGCGGGTATGTAGATTCATGTGGTTATGTAAAAATTCAATGTGTTTTTTTGACACAGATTCAAAACTGTTGGTAAGTTCATCTCATACTCCCCTACAGGTTTTATGTGGCACTGTGTCTTCTATGTGAGTAGCATTCATTTCTGACAAATGATGCAGCAAATCAATGCTGGCTATCTATGCATGCAATTGTCATGTTGCAGCTGTGTAGTTCCAGCTTCATTGGTAGCACTTAGCAGTTTTCCATTACAAGGGATTTAATTAAGATTTGTCTCTCAAGGCTGCAATGGCAGTATTTTGAAATTATTAAAGAGTCGGCTCTCTTGCATTTTCTCACTTAATCGTCTTCTACAGTGTCTGTCCCCTCAGACAGATGTGATGTTAAGAAACTAATAAGGTGAAGGTAAATTCAAAACACAGAACAATTATTATAAAAATTATATAGTTAATAGTAGTGAATAAACCGATCATAATGGGGTTACATAAACAACATACATAAAATATCCTGAATAACTGGGATGTGGTTATTGAGGTGGCATTAATCTCTATTGACCTAAACCTAAATCAGCTTTTATCCTTAAACACTATTGAAGTTTCCTTGCTGACATGATTTAAATCAAATTATGACAAGTATGTTTTATAAAGGCAATTCAGCAGTCAACAATGCCACTTTTCCATGAGTAGTTGCAATGATTTCAAAGAAGAGTCATCCAAGATATTGTAGCGAGAAGAGGTTCCTCGATGATAACATCAGAGGAGCATGAGCCTGATGTGATTCATCTGAGTGTAACAAGGCGCTTGGTCTTCAAGTCTATTTGTGTCTTGACTTATGTACTTATGTCCTTGTTAGAGGCACTTTGTTTATCACTATCCACTTACTGATTGCTTGAGCCTGATTTTACCTCTTTCAAAGACGAAAACATGAGCTCAGGTCTAGCGTGTTTGATTTTAACAAAGAGACCTGATTACTTTTGAAAGCTGACAAACCAACAATTGGCAAATGGCTCAGCTGGCTCTTTGTCATTGCTGATTTGGTTTTTTTTCCATCCGATATCTATTTTGACAGTGAAACAAACTAACTGAAGCTGCAGGTATCATCAACCATGGCCCAGGTGTACAACCATGATTGATAGCAACATTTTGACCTTTCTCTGGACTTTCCAACAGATAATTGCTCATATTTTTCTTCACTTCAGCAGAATCATGTTTGGGTAGATACTAATTTGGTAGTACTATACATGCCTCCAGTGCCCCCTCCCCTCTCCAGCCCACCCTTCTTGACCTCCAGAAGAAATATTGCCAGGTTGTATACCCACCGATCCAAAGAGTGAGCCTTTCTTGGACATAGCTAAATACAGCCCGGTACTGACAGATTTGATGGCAACAACTCCCACACTGACAGATCGGATTTCCATCAGGCCTGGAAAATAAAAGAGGGAACAAGAGAGCGGGTTAGAAGCATCTAGCTTTAGTAGTTTGCCCATCAAAAGCCACTCTATCATTAGTGATTAGGATACCAGACAGGCATTTGCTCTGGGGAGACAGACCATGACAAGGGAAAGAAAAAACATGTAAACAGAACACGAACAATGGCTTGAGAGATTTTTCTTTGTGGGAAGAACAGCTGGTTTGAACTTGAACAAAAATCGTCCCTGTCTCACACCACACCGTGAACTACATGAAATACTGTATATAGCACACACTTGAATAGCAGACATATACAAAGTCTGAGCCTTCACAGAGACAGTCTGCCTTGCCATATGCATCCATAAAAGCCATCTGATTCCAGATGTTACACCCCATCGTGATTGTACCCAGTGCTGTTTACTGAGGGACACAAAATTCATCTGCTGGCTGCTTAACCAGCCACTCTAACTCACTTCACTCTATGAAAAACCTGGCAAGCTTGTGGCTTAATTGTTTCCTTTGGGCACTGATTGCAAACAAGTCCCATGTGGCTGTCTTTTGATCTGGTTTTTGTCTGCATACAAAAATAAAGGCACACACCGATTGTCGTGGCTACGACAGGGAAATGTTCTAGAGATGACCAGAAGGCTTACTGCGTGGTCTGAATAGAAGCTAATTGCTGCAGATGAAACTTTCTTTATGATGTTTCTTTCTAGCTGGATTTGCCCACTTACACCTTCAAAAACGCCCTGATGTGGCCTGTTATCTGATCATAGCACAAAATCTTCTTTTTACACCCCTGAATCCAAGTATACACAGAGAAAACAGGTAATCCCATTGCCCAAAGGCAGGGCTCTGCTGGATATTTGTGAAAAAAAGGATTGTTGTCTTTGGACAAATGCTGTCAACACAGCATGAGATCAAGGTGCTGAAGGACAGATTGACCCAAACCTGGTAGGAAATTAAGGAATTATAAAAGCAGCACTGGCCCACATGCAGCAATGAAATATAAATGCTGAAACCTGGGGTTTTGCAGGTGCTACCACCGCTACCTTGCAGTTTTTATACCTATTTATTTGTGCAAAACCATATTTCATTTGGAAAGACTGGAAAAACTGAACTTGGCATAAATGCTTGACTTAATATGTTTTTGGATTAAATAATGTTATATTTTTTGGACTGGGGTAGATTTGTGCTTTTAGAAGTCTATCTTGAAAATTTGCTATTTCTCCGCACCTTCGAGGCTGACACATAACTGACGCATTTCTTTGTTGCCAGTGCCCTCCAGCACTATCATAAATGACTCTTGAAAGATAAATCTTCTGAAAAATTTATCTATTTTGGTTTTGGTAGGTGCCCACTTGATTTATGTCAGCATTTTTAGATCAACTTCAGAATGCAGTTTCATAGTTCTCAGTTTGCCCTGAGAGACATCAAAAATATTATTGTTTGCTGATATGCAAACTGCCCCGTCTTAGCATCTTTTTTGTTATGGTACTCTGGACCATACTATACATACATGAGTGAGTACTCACGTTATTTATGAGTAACATTTCTCAAAGATGCGACCGCTCCCCTTTTACACCTTTCAGTCTACTGATGCATCTACTGCTCATGTTACTCCAAACACACAGCTATTGTAACTTTCGTTCTTTTTATTCAGCTCCGAACGTCTTTAGTCATGCTTGCCAGGTGAGGTCATCTACTTTAAACATGAGGAAGGTAAACAAACACAGAGTCCTGTTGAGTGTCTTTCTTCTCTGACAAGAACGTGTAAATGATGGCACTTCTCTGCTCCTCACAGGTGCAGAGAAAGAGGGAACTCCTCAGTTAAGTCCATCCAGGTATCAGCCCAGCTGCACCCCCATCATTCCTGCACTGCCTGTGATCCTCCAAGGAAACATTAACACTTTGATGGCAGACTCCTTTTTATAAGCTGTGTTTACAAATACCGGGTGTGCTATGGTGGCACCTGGAGCGTGCAAGAGACTCATAAGCAATTAGCTGAGGCCGGGCTGGTGACTGTAGCACTGCAAGGATTTATGGGGGGATTAGTCCAGGCCAATGAAAACCACTGGTGCCTGAAAGTGGTGCCAGCAGTAATTGTCATTATCTGCTGTTTTGACTTTGAAACACAGTACTTTGTTGGCTGTTGACTCATCTAAAACATTGCGAGTGTGATCAGTCACATTTTTTTTTTATTTTAACATTTGAGTTTTAAAATGATTATGTCAGCAATTCCAAAGTGACTTAAATGTGTGAAGCAGTTATTTTATTTAAGAAAACATTCTAGATGCTAATTATTTTTTTATACCAGTCAGTAGATGTTGCAGCAGGTTTCATTTTGTGAAGCACTCTGAGAAATCCCTGTTTTACAAATAGCACATTAAACATTAAACGTTGCCATTTCTGTCTTCGGGTCTCAGTGGTTCCCTACATGTCATTTTAGTCAAATGTGGTGGTGCAGCAGCCAGACACAACAACATCTGAAAACATGCAATGGGGATTTCACACTTTTTAGAAGAATCACTTGAGCTGCGGACGCTTGGCCACACATCTCTAAAACCAAGCTAAATCCACATAACTCACAGTTCCCCCTTTGAAAAGTCCCTCCATTGTGTTCAAAGCCTGAGGAATCAGAAACCTATTAGAGGCGTTTCCTAACTGCTGACATCCAAAAGTCAGTTTACTGGAGGGAAATTACTTTCCAAACTTTAAGTAAAATAATATTGCTTTTGTGGTATAGAAGTAAATATTTTGTAATTCTCAAAGAACCAGCAGCGCTGAGCTGGATGTCTCTCTATCTCCTTTTAAGCCAAATTTAGATTGCATGGAGAAAAAGACATTTTCTAATGGATCACTTTTACAGCATGGAGTCTATGTTAAATGACCCACAGATAGGTGGGGACATGTAATTTGTTTTAATAATATAATATAGCAGACTATATTTAGAGAACATGACGTTACAACATTATAAATGTTTCAAGTATTTTAACAATAGTACAATTAAAAAGAACAGAGAAAAACAATAAAGACAAATTAACGTTTTGTTCCTAGGTTGCTGTGGAAAATGAAGGTCACTTCTTCACCACGTTCTGCTGAGCAAGTATCAGCTGGTGGCCCTATTGAGCTCATGAAAAAGGTACTTTTGGCTTCCCACTTGCAATTGGCAAGATCTCTTAACCTTTGACATGTTTTGGCTGGGACTGTCAATAAGATCAGGCTGCCATTACAAGCAAATCCTGCACTATACATGTCTAGTCAACTGTGGACTTGCCATTTATTTCCCCTCTATGGGATTTTTAAAAGCATAGAAAAAGTCTTTTATCCAGTCTTTTTTTACTCTTTCTTTTCTTTCCTTCCCCCATTTTTTGGATTTTAGCCCATCGTCAGATCATTCAAGCCTTTTCCGACCTTGAAAAAAAGGCAGAAAGGAAAGAGAGAGACACTCTCACGGGGTTCCCTTTTGTCAGACTCATAGTATGAGGGAGGAGGGAGTAAGTACAGGCTAAAGGTGCTGGTTATAAGATGGGGGGTTTTGGTGGTGGGGGCAGGTGCTTCCAATGGCTGCTACCCCCAGTAAGTCTTTGTTACTCACCTGAGAGGTGAAGAGCTAGACAAGATCTTATTAATGACCGAGCATTTTCAATAGAGCTGTACAAATTGAGGTAAAATGGTTCCTTCCATCACAAATTTGTGGCGGAATAGAGTGAAAGACTGAGCAAAGAGACACTGAGAAAGAGATTTTTTCTTCCCCCTTTTCCCGTGTCTTCTTTTTTTCCTTTTCCCAGGTCTTTAATTTCTTGGGTTGCCCCCTTGAGCAGCCCTCCATGGCTCAGTGCTCGACCAGAGCAGAGCCTGGGAATCTTGGAGGTCCCGCTGTGCTCCTGCTCTTGATTGACATACCTTTTCAATTATTTCACAGTTTGCTTGCTTTTTAAATGAAGAGGGCCCTGTTGTTTTTTTCCTTCTGCCCTCCTTTTCAAAACACAGCCTTTTCATGTTGGGTCTGGGCTGCCGGGCCTAATGGCTGCAACCAGCACCTTTGATCTGCCATGACCCCTCTTGAAGGGTCTGGTACTGGACTAAACAGTGTGTATCAGCACAGACAAAGGCTGCATCACTCACTACTGCTTTAAACACCTTGAAGTATGACAATGAGGATAGGCAGTCTAACAGAGGCCTTTACAGCTGGTCTGATATTGAAACATGGAAATTATCCCTTAAACCTACAATAAAAACACATTGTGATGTATTTAAAAAAATGTATTTACATTTTTTTTAAAAAACTGCTTTGGCCCAGTTTTACCTGCAGTCTGAAAAGCAGCCAAAGAAATTCAAACACACAACTGCACACTGCCCTTCCATGTAATAGGCCATAAAACATAATCATGACACAGGTTAGGGGCAGAGGCCATTGTTTATGCCCTGACAACAAAACTGCATTTAGTATCAAATCCGAAGCAAAAGGTGTGGCAAAACAAGAACCGCTGCTTCAGTTTCAGTGATTCTGAGGACACATCATAAGACAATCAATGATCTAATTTATTTTTTTAATAATGCTATTTGAAAGGTTCTGAAAGTTTTTGAAAGGTTAGAGTGGAACTGTTTAGGTGGAATAGCACAATAACACATACAGTAACTTGCTTCATTTAGTGACTTAATTTGACCAAACTGCATGACCGTTACATTCCCATTCTTTGTGTGAATGAAATACAAATCCATACTCCTTATATTGATTTGTGGCTTACAGATGAAGAAATGTCTTTTCAGAAGGCTCATATACCAGGATCCTGATATCTGTTCTGTGGTACGTGATACTGGGTCAGTGATCTCATTGCAAGAGTGGCTAATATGAAAGCTGATCTTCTGTGCAATATGTGTGTGCCCGAGCCAGAAAAAGGACATTTACATAAAACATGATCTACTAGACTTAAATAGTTTGCAGTTTGAATATAACTGTGTAATCCACTCCCTTTAAAGTCACATATAAAACCATTTTACACAAGCACAACCTATGTGTCCAGCGTAAATTAAACGATTTAATACAATCATTTGCAGCAACCTTTCTGCTATAGGCTTTATGCTTTTAGGCAGCTGCCTGCATATCTGAAGGTTTTCTGAAGTGAACTGGACCAAGTTACTTTCCACACCCATGTGGTTGTGAAGGTCTACATGACATAAATTTCTTCCTATGTCTACATTTGTATGTAACCCCCAATTTATGACCCTGTGAACACCTGTAATACTCACTTGTATATGCCATAGATCCACAGATCCACATCCACTGATCACTCGACTGTATACCTGGTATAATATACCTGAATCAACAGTTGTTTTGCATTATCCCCTGCATAACTCGAGTCTTTCTGGTGATAGGTAAACTGCATGCACAATGTGCACCAGGTTAGATTACTTCTCCTACACAAGTCTATGACATTAACCTGTCAGCCTAACTGGTGTAACTAGTGCAAACACTATCAACTAATTGCTTTTTGTGCACATTTTAAAACATTAAGAATTATGATGCTGAGCAAATGACTAGGTGAGCAGTTGTTATTACAAGTACAAGAGTTCAAGCAACCACAATTTCTATATTATCAAAATGAATGTGTCAAATTATCACTGGCAAATGTATGATGCAAAATGCACGTCAATAGCAACGTACCTACAGACAATCATCACCCAAATATGCAGCTGAGAGCTTTGTTTTAAGGGGGTTAGCTGTGTGGCCTACAACTTTAGGGTTTAATTCTCTCATGGCATCATTCTTAGCCTCAGCTGCTTCTTCAGCTGCAAAGCTATAAAAACTATGTGTAAACTATCTACTCAGTACCAAGGGGGAGCCATACAAGCAAACAACTAGCTGGTGAGGAGCATTTAACACCTAAAAAAACTGGTGCTGGTGGAAACCAAAATCTCAACTAAAGCAGAGTCAGTACTGAGCATACTGTACACAATATACATGTAGCTTTGTAACTGCTGGATGTGAAAATAAGCAGCTGTTGGGTAACAGATTCATCATATCAACTTCAACATTGAACACTAGTTGAGAATTATTGTTGCAATTGCAATGAAATTCTGCAGTAAATCACAAGGAGCTCCCCTGAAACACACAAAATTCAGAGAATAGAGCAGATTTGGTAACATCCTAATGAGTGAAGCCAGCGCAGGCGTTTTACCTGCTTTTTCTTTTATCTGCTTTTAAAGTAAGTACCTGCCTGATATCTGAAGATACATTATGATTGAGGTCATGTATTTACAGATGCATTTTGTACTGTTATGTCATTTCAGGTTCAAGTTGAGGTTTTGTGTTGCTATATCAACGCATTGTCATGACAGTTATCATTATAATTATGTATCAGGTGGTAATTATCTCATGAAAGCCATGTTGTTTTATAACACTGTAGCATGCCAACCAAATTGCAACAACTCACTCAGTCTTTGTACAGTCATTGGACAGCTCTGGAAAGATTTAAAGCCCATTTAAAGCATGCAAGTTACTTTATGCTCTTTATTTTGAGGACTATGTCTACAAAAGTTAGACTTACATACATGATGCAATGCTCTCGTTGTTTTAAAAGAACAACTAGTTCTGGACAGAAATATAAAATATACAGTCTCTTTAACAGGGGCAGTGATTGAGTTTGACTGCACTACTGTAACATCGGAGGATTTGGTGTACAGATGCGTGTGTGTATGTGTGTGTGTGCGTGTGTGTGTGTGGCCCTCTGTTGTAGAACAAAGTAACTGTCAGTCTACAGGCAGCACCTCCTTTTCTCCCTACAAACAGTACCTGTCTTTCTCTTTCTCCATGACCCATCTTTGTGTCTCAGCCTGGTTCTTTCCATGACTGGAGCACAGCTCTACTTCTTCTCTATCTGAGTTGGGCCTTCATCATGCCTGTTACCTCTCGCAGGACTGGGATGATTTATCATCCCTAACTAACAGCTATGTGATACAGTATGTAAAAATTAGAAAATTCCCAAATACCAACCCTTGGTCTAACTTCTCGCCACACTAGTCAAAGAAGCACGTTCGAACCAACGTGCAACGTAACTTGGTCTTGAGATCTGATTCAGTTGCTCAAACTTTCTGAAAGTCTGAACAGTGTTTCTATTACATGATTTAGCTTTGAAATCCTGGGCAGTTAGCAATCCTTCAACTTGTGCTTGATGTGTGCTTTGATCAAACTAATTTTTTTAAGTACATAATTACAGTAAAGGAAATATGAAACAGGATTATTTTTTCACCTTTTTCCTTTCTTATGCACTTGAACTTTCACAGATCTAAACATGCTGTCATTCTCTGTACACACTGTATGCATGTGTACTGTCACTAAAATATAACTATATAAAATGTCTTCAGAAGTCACTGGTCTGTATCTGCGTGTAGTTGAGTACATTCCATTACATGTCATCATGTTAGAAAATAAGCAGGATGAATGTAAAGAAGAGGAGGTAAGTAAAGAAAGAATGACAGAGGGATGGTCTTCCTTGCTTTATATCACTTGCCATTTCGACATTCCATTAAATCCCTGAAGGAATGACAGAGAATATGAGGTTGACAAGATTCTCATCTCATAAGAACAGACTTTATCTTACAAGGCACATGTAAACGATTTAATACATTATTTAATACTTTCTTTGCACTTAAAAATGCACTTTCTTAAAATAAATAAATAAAAAAAAATGTTTGCACTCATATCTCATTAAACGAACACACTGCTCCTGATAGTGCTTTGCTTTGCTTTAGTTTTTGCTCCTTGACTTAGAGTTTTGCTTGTTTCGTACCTCACTTGTAACTCGCTTTGGATAAAAGCGTCTGACAAATGACTAAATGTAAAATGTAATTTGTGGTGTTTATGTGATTTTTTCACCTTCTGTGTTTTTTTTCTGTCTCTATGACCATCCCATCCACTTAACTGGAATGCTTTAAAATTATGTATTAAAGTAACTTCACATCAAATAATTCCATCTTTATTTCTGTACTGTATTGATTATATCAATTTCTGCTATTGTTGAATGGGCAAAATATCAACCACATAAGAAACAAAAGGAATCTGGATGCAATTTGAAATGCAATGTCTCTGTGCAGGCTGGTTTTCACGCAATGCCCTGTCTGCCAGACTCAGCCACTGAGGGAGGTGTAAAGCAGAGGCAAGCTACTTCTTTACAAGCCTAGGCCAGGCTTTTTGAGCCTGAGAACATGGTGGTGATCTGCTGAAAGCTGACTCCCACACTCCCTCTGCCTGAGCCCCGGCCACAATCCAAAGGCTGGTCCTCTTTCAGGGCTCACACTCAGCCCTGTTAACCCCACCTTTTCATGCAGTGTGGCTGGGAGAAGTACTCCAGGGATTAGCCCAGCCAGGTCTTTCAAAGGCCATTAGAGCAAATTACAGGTATCCTGTTACCAGAGCACTGGAACAGGCCAGGTGAGGGGCGCAGAGGCCAGGCCAGAGAGCAGGGGT
This sequence comes from Helostoma temminkii, assembly GCA_900302695.1. Taxonomy (NCBI): domain Eukaryota; kingdom Metazoa; phylum Chordata; class Actinopteri; order Anabantiformes; family Helostomatidae; genus Helostoma; species Helostoma temminkii. Next base: position 25,880 of record OMLM01000699.1, read on the forward strand.
CAGCTTGGGACAAAAAGACAAGGCCACCCTGGGCCCCACTCTATCTGAGTGTCTCCCTGGCTTCACAAACTGGTAGGACTGCAACTATGAATGGCTCACTTGATGGGACCTCAGAGACATTGTCTCACTACCGTAACTTTAGCCTTTTTTTTTTTCCTTAGTACTCCTCCACCCCCAAAACCCCACTCTGTTTTTGTTATCTTTCAATTGATGTCAACATTACTCTAACCACATAAATGATCACACGAAATGACTATAAAACTAGTAAAATTTCAAGGGTTGACTGTAATCCATCACCTCCAGATCTTCGTAATTTAGGTGTGACTTTTAGTAAAAAACATTCTGTCGTGTCCTGGCTTCCCTGTGTGCTGCACAAAAAACCTGACAAGTGCCTTGTGTCAAATATTTTATATGAATTACATTAACCTTTTCTACAGCCTTCAGCATTCTAAATTGAAATTGAAATGGCAAACACACAACTATTAATGTGTGTTCTGTCAATGTATCAGTATGCTGCAGGCATCATGAGACTGATGCTGCTGATAAAGTTGCAGAGAGAGCCACAGGGAATTCCGCATTCTGCCATTTTCTCAGGGCTACATGCACGTCTCTTGGCCATTTTTTCCAGCCACACAGATACACACACATGCCTCACCCTATCGCAATTGGTGGATGACAATCTAGTGAAGGAAGTGTTTCATTAGCCAATTACCGCTGGTAGACATAGCCTGCGTTCCCACAGTCCACAAGACCGAGGGTCAAATGTGACCAATTACCCTCCATCCTCTCACAGGGCAGATTAGTCTGTCTGAATTATCCCCAGACAGACTGACCCAGTACTCCAGAATCACTATCCACATCTGGATACATCTGTGTGCATGTGTATGGGGAAGAAGCTGCGTATGTGTGTGTTTAAGCAATTTTACCGTTCAAAAACTCTACTTATCCAGTTAGTGACACAACAATAATTATACCAACAGGCATTAAATTTGAGTTAAAAGACAATGACAAGCTTATAAAAAATATTGAAGATGTCAAAGATGGGGGCAGTTCTTTAAGGCCTTCTACCACAGACACACACACACACACACACACACACACACTCCCTACCTGTCCTGTCAGCATGCACTCCATGGTAGTTATACCACTGATCACAACTTTCCTTGAACATGTTAAGTTGTGATTGACTGTAATGGAACATCAGTCAGTTCATTAAGAACCTCCAGGACGCTTCTGATTGAAGGTAACTCTAGAGGATAACCTGAGGGAGAGAGTGAGTGGTTGGGTGAGGGCTGCTCTAGTGAGGTTGAGGGATAGGAGAGGTGAAAAAGGTTAATGAAGCCCACCGTGGGGATCCTGTCCGCTCATCTGTCCCTGTGTGGCGCAGAGGGGCTGCAGTCTTACCAACCAAGAGGCTTTCTCTTTAATCAAGGGAAGGAGAATGGGAGGGGAAACGGCTTCCAAATCATGCATCACATCTGTAACAAGCTAACAACAAGCTATCAAAAGCTTCACAGATAGTTACGAGCAGATCAGCCCATTGAGAGCTTTGTGACTCACGGCTTCTGTAGTTTCCTGCACTTTTGTACCCTTGGGAGGGCAGCTGGGAGAGCAGGCTCCACATTAGACTGAGATCATTTCCCTATGCCACTAAATTGCAGTATGCTGGTTTGTTGCATCTGTGGCTGGTTTGGATGGCTATCCAGACCAGACTCAGCCACCCCGAGTGGAAACATAATCAGAAGAAGACAAAGACTTTGTTTACAGTTTCTTAATGTCATTTTGAATAGTTGGTGTACAGCAGCAACAATTAGATCTGACCAAAGGTCTGTGTCATTGTATCACTATGAATCTGCCCCTAAGATTAGAGTTACTTGTAGAAGCTAGACACCATTAATTTGACCTCCCTCTTTAGCAAAGCAACACAATTGGATCTTGCATGTGACAAGCACGTGAGTGCTGACGCTACACAGCAAATCAAATAGTATAGTGTGCGTGCACATTTTACAGTAGCTTCAGGAGTACAGACGGGATGGATTAGTCAAAACTGATGCATTCATGTCACATCAAAGTTAATGTAAATTTTCCATCTTCTGTAGAATATTTACATCAACATTTAAGTCTTAACTATGAGCAGGCATATTTACTTTGCTTTGGTTCAAAATGGAAAACTGATATATCAAACAAACATGAGTGCCTCACATCTCCTAAAGTCAACTGTTAATGGTAATTAAACCACAATGTTCATTTAATAATATCTTACCATATTTCACACATGATGGTCAGTTAACTCTTCACAAGGAGCCTCTCAGCTTGTAAAGCCTCCTGTAGAAGAAGCTTGCTTTATAAAGCGGTGTGAGGATTGAGCGGAATGACAATATAAGAGGCGTGGCTAGTATGATGAGTATGATGAGCATTCTTTTAATTCTAACGTCACCATTCTGTGATAAATAAATTGTTGCACTTGCAAAGCCATAAACATTGGAATCCTTCTCTATCAACATAAAAAGAACACACCACTAATCTTGCCTCCAACTTTGATTGACTCTGAAGTGTATATTATAAGTAATTGTATTTTTTCCGTCATATCAACCTCTTCTACAATTGTTTGGTGTTGTTCTGTAAAATAAAGTTTTGAAAACAAAGCAAATTTGATTTACAGTACTTTGGAGAGGTACTCCTAAGTGTAAGTGTGTGCATGTGCGGCTCAGGTGTGCAGCAGGGTTCCAGTGACTGAGCACCAGGACACAGAATATTCTCTGTGGCCTGAGCTTGCCCCATATTTACATTATTAAAATGAGATGGATATACAGGGAGATGACAGAAGGCACAAGAGTGAAATCGGGGTTCTGTCAAAGCTGTCACTTGCTCCACTGGCCAAAGGGCCCTGACCCTAATCCTATCCACTGCAGGGGGTTGGGGGGGCATGTAGACAGCAAGAGAGAAAGGAATGGTGATAGGTAAAGATGGACATAGAAACAAAAAGAAAGAAATGAGATGATAGTGAAAGATGTGTGTTTATAATAACTGCACTGTATACGAAGAGAGATAGTAACAAAGGGAGTGACAGATGTTAAACATTAGCTTCTATCTGATGTAGTGAAATTCTAGCATTTGCAAGTTTCATGTATCCAGGCATGTTCTGTCTTTCTGAATCTCTGAGTAACAAAATTTGTAGTAGCTGCTCATCAAAAAGGAAGCTATACTCAGGACAAAGTTTTCAGTGTTCATACAGGGGTGGTCTGATGTGTTGTGTGGACTCAGCTATATCACTGCAATGACTTGTGCCAACCTCTGTGCTGTAATGAGCATGGCATTCCAGACGGGAAAAACATCCGAGTGCATACAAGCTTGCACATGTCAGTATGCAGGCAGGCACACACACATACATGGTTCTGAATTGAGTGCAAGATAAGGTCTGGTTCATATTAGCCATTAGGGAACGGAAACGCACATCTTTTTCAGTTTAGGGTCCACTTCATGCTCCCCCAATGGCACAAGAATAAACACAGGCACATGCATTTTAAATGTACAAACACATTCAAAGAACCCTGACACGATATTCACATCCTGCTCATTTTGAGAAATGGCATAAGAGATAAAAAGCAGGTATGGCTGGATGTGTGTAACTGGTTCAGAGAATATGTAGTATGGTTTCAGTCTGTTGGCGTGCACAAACCTGGACCGGAGTTGCAGTTTTTAGCCTCTACATTTGCATGAATTATCCAACTTTCAGGAAATGTATTTGCTATACCCTTTTCATTCCACACTGTCTGACTGTTATAGGAACTCTAGCACAGCAATAATTAAAGTGAATTTTTCTTTTTTTGTAAAGTCTTCTAAATCCAAGTCCTAAATCTTAATCTAATTAAAGTTTACACCTATAAATAACATTTAGATTTTTGTTTTTCTCATTTCATTTTCTTATCTTATAGTCCTGTCCAGCATACTGTAGGTGCATCCTGTTTGTTACCCATTTTTCAGTCCATATGGTCTGTATTTCTTGTGACCAATGTACTAACATAGAAATATCTATATTTAAATCAGATTTTTTCTCAGTGGAAGGCAATGCTCACTCTATAACTCAAATGCAAACCATATGTGTTACTCAAATCTCACACTGGGGTTTAAAACTGCAGTATCTCATTTCCTGCACTGATCATTGTGATCACTTAATTATGATGATTCTCACTGTGATGTAGCATAATATCCCCACAGAGGTGTGTTTCTAGTATATGGCATCTAGCTTGGCATTGTGCACCTGATTTTTATGACTTGATTGCCTGACAGCAAGTCAATGTTTAGCCACACAAACTGACCCATTTGTTGTGGTTGCTCTGTTTGTGTGTGCGAGTTGTTTGTGGCTGAGTAAGAGACAGAATAAAGTCTACTTAAACTCCAGAGAGCTCCCAGGTGCTACTGTGGCTTTTATAGCTTTACAGAAAATTTAAACAGAAAGAGTGGTGGAGAGCCCAATATTTGTCCGAATTTCACCTATGAGAAAAACTGAGGTGCCTGATTTTACAGCCTTTATGACCTGGACCAAATCTTACAGTGAGGCAAATCTGTCTTGAGTGCTACAGGTGCATTGCATTCCTGCTGTTATTGCTTCCTAGTCCCAGGATCCTTGTCATTTAGGCTAAAGTTGAACACCTTAAAACCTGTATAGCTGTAGTCCGTGAGTAGCTGTTTTCAAGGATGTCAAGCCGTTTCTTTTTTTCCCCATCTACAGCAGGGGTCCTATTTCAGCTTCTTTATTCCTGAGCGAGTGGTTAATCACCTTCCAAGACATGCTGTCTGGCTCAGTTTGAGCAGGGAGGTGTGAGGCTTTATTGGAAGGGTCAAAACAAAACGATTAATCTGTCTTGGTCCATGTGAGGTTGAGACAAGGCTTGTCTGCTCTGACTCAATGAGCTCATTACATCAGTGCATGTATGTGTGTGTGTGTGTGTAGGGTCCATGATGTGAGTGGTTGTGGCTCTTAGGTGATTATTTCCTGCTGTAAATTATTTCAGACATGTGGCGATGCACGGGTAAGACAAGTTGGCTGACTTCAAACTAATCTAATTAATTCTCATTTTACAACTTTTGCAACTTGCACGCACACAAACACTTTGACAACTAATGTGTTCTCATTTATGAAAATACCCACACCTCAATTCCAACATGAAAGAAATCTGCTTGGCTATGACTACATTCACTGTGGCTTTGCCTTATTGTAATGAACCTCACTCAGATGTAATGTATGTGTATGATGTGATGTATAAATCACCTAAATCACTGGGAGAGCAGCTTTTGGAAGGTAACAGATCGTGTTCACGAGTAATAAAAAACAGGAGCAGGTAAAATGCTTATTTTTTCTCGTCCTTCTGTATTACTCTGTAATCCATTCACAGAAATGCTGGAACCAGTCCTATCATTGGGTGAAAGGCAAGGAAATCGAAATAGCTGGCTACTGGCACTATGTGTTCTCCTTTATGCCTCACACCCACAGGATGTCGAGAGCTGTGGGATATTATAAAGGAATTGGCTGCTGTTGCCAAAATCAGACTCTATAAACCTGTTGATGAACCCGTTTAAACCCACAGAGGAGCCAATGCCAGATTGCTAAAGGTTGTTAGCTACTAATTGCTACATTGCTAGAGCCCATTCATGACAGGGATGCTCGGCTAATTAGGGTGTCACTGACACCATTGTCCTGCAGTGTTCCCAGAACAGTGATATGTCTGAGAGGGGAGTTTAACATGCATGTTCAATATGTCCACATGTGCCAGTGATGTGTTATTTAACATTTGGCCTCTTTATACCAAGCACAGCTGGCAGAGGGGGGATTTTAATGTGTCTCCCACAGGCAGAGGCACTGCACTGTCCTTATTGGCGTGAATAATAAATGCAAGATTCGTGGGATTTTACCCTCCTGTTGGCATCCAAAATGTCCACGAATCCCATCTCAGTTGAGACAACCCAGAGGAAACCTTACATAATGCCTAATGAGCAACGGGAAACGCTCCAGCACTCCTCTAGCCTTTAATTTCCACCTCAATACTGTGCAGAGCACACCCTAGCCCTTTTTCTAGTCTCATTAACATGTGCATTCTCCCAATTCAAAACACCAAAGCGATTCCTTCGGCCAGGTGCTTCCCTCCTTGGCAGTGCTGTTGATCCAGTCACAGGTTCCCGTCTGAGCTGTACCAAAATTAATGGTGAGTCATGGTGAGGAAGGCAGGGACAAAATAAACCTTCTTATCCCTTAAAAAAAGCAGACAAAGCAGAACAGATGTTTTGTAGCATCTGTCACTTTGGCCTGTGAATACTATTGTCCCCCAACAACATAAGCTGAAGATATTAGGGAACTGATAAATCGTCTTAAATGTCTTATACTGTATTTTAGTAAACTTCTTGCACAGAGATTTTTTACAAAACATTACAGGCACATTTATCTGCAACTTTAGTTCAACTAAAAAGTTTGTTTACATATGAGTTATTTAAAAAAGGTATTTGCCACCTTTCTGATTAGTTTTTTGTTTTTTTGGCATATTTGTCACTTGAATGATTCGGACCATCAAACAAATTTTAGTATTACACAAACATAACCTGAGTAAATACAAAATGCAGTTTTTATAAATAATGATTTCATCTATTAGAGGAAAAAGCTGTCCAAACCTGCCTAGCCCTATGTGAAAAAATAATTGCCACCCCCTTGCTAAATCATAAATGAACTGTGATTCAACTGTGTTCAATTTCACTTGCTACGCCCAGGCCTGATTCCTGCCAAACCTGTTGAGTTAAGTAATCTACTTAAATAGAAGATGTCTGACAAAAAAAGCATGTTAAAAGATCTCAAAAAGCAACACATCATGATGTGAGCTAAAAGTATTGAAGAACAAATCAGCAAATGTCAGTTACTAACATGTATCATTGTTCCATTTCTAAGGCTCGGCTCGCATTTGCCAAAAAAAAACAAAAAAACGTCTTTATCATCCCCAAGATTTACATCTGGCATAAAACTTACACTGCATTTCATAAGAAAACAATTACAGCAGTCAAACATGGTGGTGGTAGTGTCATGCTGAGATGCAGCTGTAGGGCCTGGACGGCTTGCCATAACTGGTGGAACCATATATTTTGCACTTTACCACAAAATCCTGAAACGCACTTGGGTTATGCAGCAGAACAATGATCTGAAACACACTGTCCACGTCTGAATGTTTCAAAAATGTTTCAAACTTTTTGGAATGGCTGGCACAACAAGTTTTTAGGTTTAAGATGCAATTACAATTGTCAGTCCAGGCAAGCTTAAACAGCCTTTTTCCCTTTATAAATTAAATCATCAAAAATGACATTTTGTGTTTATTCAGGTTATCTTTGTGTAACATTAAAATTAGTTTGATGATCTGAATCACTTAAGTGTGTCAAATATGCAAAAAAAAAAAACTCAGGGAGGTGGAAAATACTTTTTCATAACACTGTAACCTACCTTAAATTACATAATGTTAAATAACACAAGACTAAGTTACCAAAATAACCCAGATTTTTATTCCCATTATTCTAAACTCGGGTACTAGTGATTACTGCAAACTCAAACGTACACATGTTCTCAATTTAAATGTAATATTACATATTTACAAAGGATGTACAGTTATGTTTAAATTCTAAAACAATTACTGTAACAATTAGCACTGCTTTTGACTAGACAGGTGTGCAAATGTTTCCAAAATGTTTCTAATATAAGTCTTTACCAGCTAAGACATTTAATATTTGAAATATATTTTGTAAAGTTTAGTTAGTAGATATTTTAGATATTTTAACTCCTCTAGCCCCTATAATTTTTATTTTGTATCAAACTTTGTCCTGTCTATTTTCAAATTCAAGCCAGCCTCTCCCTGGTGAGCGACAGTTTCCCTTGTCTACAACAAGTTTGAATAATTTCCACGACATATTTCAGTGGTTTGGAAGATTTTCTTCCCATGGTCCCCATCCAACTCAAATACAGTCATGAACTCAGAAAACTCTCACATCAAACAGATGTGTACACCAAAGGAAATTTCATAAACACAACACACCCTGGCTGTGAGAGTTGCACGGCTGTGGAGGCATGGAGCTAGTCTGGCTGCAGTGACTTCTACGATTACTGCGGTGTGGTGAGGTGACCTTATTTCCTAAGAGTAAATGGGCTGTCATTACCTGGAGGCTGCACAAAGGTTTGATGCCTCAGCCACACACACCCAGAATTTAACAGTCAATCCATTAAAATCTGATGAAAATGGAAGATTAAATAAAATACATTCAGCACGAAGTGTCAAAAACAGAAAGATCTATGATTTTTAAAAACAAAATAGAATGAGGGGAATAAAAAGAAAACAGCAATTAGCCTACATGTATAACTGAATTAGGCCTTAGTGGCTGTACATGGAGCATTTTACTCTCTGCTCTCTAATCCACACTACTCTACTTGACTGTATGATTTGTTTGAGTTGCAATTGATCGTGAGGCATTTGTTGGGTGTACACATGCAGCTGTTGTGCTGCACCTCTGTCTAATTAGCAGGCTGTGACCAGTGACCCAGGACAGGATATGATCGTACCTGCCTCTAGAGCTTTTGTAAACATTTGACCGTGTTTTTCCCCTCAACCTTTTTCTGCTTTGCCATAGGTCAAAAGAAAAACATGTTGAGGCCCTCCTCTTCATTTCTTGTTACTATGTCAAGAGGTTATTTTTAGTAGCTTCACTTATCAAGTTGTTTATAATTATAGGTGGATCTAGATTTAGAGCGTGTGGTTTCAGAAGATGTAATCAGATGCAATGCAGATTATCTTGTCTGATTTCTGTCTCTCTAGTTTGGTTAACAAATTTTCTGTATATGCTCAGTAAGCCTACATCCTGTTTCATTCTGATACTAAACTTTAGGAACAGATACCTGAAATCATACTGCGTTTGTGTTTGAGTGTGTGCAGGCAAGAACCTTTGATCCTCAGACCACTTTGGATAAACATTTAGCACATCATATCTCTTGCTGCTGAAAGTTTTTCATTTCACCACACTCCAGAAAAATCAACTTGTCATAGTAACATCTGGTAGGGATTGCTAACGACTGTGTGATATTGTGTGATACAATTGCATGCCTTCTAGTTGCTCCTTAACCGAAAATCAAAACTGATAAACAAAATTGCTTATGGGTTTCACCTTTTTTGTCTCACTCTTCAACCACATCCAGTTCTCTTATCCTCCATCTCTTTAATTCTCCCTCTTGCCTCTTCTCTCAGCTGTTCCATGCCCTTATTCCACTGGGACTGATACAATATTTTCCAACCTCAATTAGCAGAGAGCTTGTTGACTAATTCCAACTGTTTTTGCACCTGAGAGTGAGTTTGGGCTGGAAAAACTGAGCAGGATGGAAGTGAAGGCTGGTGCCTGGGTGTAGCAGGCAGAGCTGTCGGGGCAATATAGTTGTGTTGACAAAAGTGTAAGGGCAATACAGAGGACAGAGGAGGGGTCGTCAGCCGGCTGATGGGCAACATTTAATGGAAGCTGCATTCAGGCTGATGACAGTTGTGAGCTGACCTACGTTTAGCTGGGCTGGGCTTCACTATACTAAATCTCTGTCTTCCACAAGCAAGATACTGTATATGCAAAAAAAGTACTGTGTCCCCACATTGCATGTGTCTATATCTGTCTCAGTAGGTATTTAGTGAAGCACTTGTCTGCATATTTCCATTACACATTTTTGTTTTTACATCAGAAAAAAAGCTTAAAAAAAAAAAGTACAGTATTTCAGAAGTATTAATAGAATCCTATTAAAAAAATCATCTTCTTTCCTGTGTAAGACTTAGGCTGATGTTGCAGTCCTGTATCTGTGTCACTGCTTTTGTCATTAAATATGTACAACTTCCTGCTTGTCCAGCCACTCTAATCTATAGCAGGCCACAGTATCAGTATCAAGAAATTCTCTGTGTCAGAAGGCTTTAAATCTGATGAAAGCTTTTACACGTGATTGTACAGTAGTAATGGTAGCCTCACGGAGAAACACAGTTACACCTCGAAATGGCCCATGACCAAATTGTTATTATCACTGTGATGCATAACCACAGACTAACCACAAGGTCTATTTTGTTCAATTTAAGTCAAAGCATACATGACCACTGGTTTGGCACTGTGCAAAGCTCAGAGTGCAGGTACGCACCCTCGTGCTGTGTGAGCACAGACAGAATCGTTCTTTCCACCAAAGGAAATGAGAGGATGATTGCTTAAGTGTATGAGGACATTACGTTTAAGGAGACTGCACTTTTTCATAGAGAGCTACTGCAACCACCTAGGCAAAAAACATGTGAGTAGGATAAGAAAAGCATTAATTTCACACTCTCTGGTTAATTTTACAACTTTCCAAAAACATTTATGATGATAGCTGATATACAGTCACAGCCCACTTTATTATGTACACCTGCACAATCTAATGCAATCCAGTATAGCAGCTCTGTTATGTATTCTGGTGTACATTCATTATAAAGGTCATAGTGGATGGTGGAGTCCTACTACTGACTGTGGAGTGCATTATATTAAGAGGCATTTCTAATGTTTTGAAAACCCTGTTTATATAGATGAGGGGTAAATGACACCCATCTTCAACAAGCCCACAAGTCTAAATTTAAGACTACAATAATTCATCTCAACTTGATTTTCTACCAGTGTGTGTGGTTTTAAACTATTCTACCAGGTGACTATTCCCAACAGGGTAACAAATGTCATCCATTCTGCATCTTGGAGCTTATTGAAACAGTGGCAACAGACTGCTCCTACCCACAGTAGCTGTATGGAAAAACTCTGACTCATCCACTTGTATAGAAAGGCATTAACAACCAAATACATAAATATTATTGTCAAAGGCATAAATGTCTCTAAGAGCTATTCAATCAGTCAGTCGACCAGTGACTAATGGAGAGAGAGGTCAGATCATGACCAGAGTTGGCTCGTCTGACCTGGTCAAGGTCTGAAAGACACTCATTGATGGACATACTGAAGAGACACTGCTGCTCTATGAGCAATTTCTTCTCACGTGTCACCAAACCACAAACTAATTATCGACTACAGGTTACCAGTAGAATAACCTCGATCTAACTCAATCTGCACTGCTGCATACTGGACACAGTGAGTCGGTATGCTGAGAAGTGCCGTCCCAACTAAGCAGGTGCCAAAACTGTAGTGTGGGGTGCAATGGCGAGTCACTTTCTTTATCACATTCTAAAGAAAAATTTAGAACTGTTTGCTTGTAAAATAATGACAAGTGTGCATTGCACAGTAAAGAGAGTCCAAACTTTAATGCACATTGCTCTTAAGAGGTCCACTGACTACTTTAGATTGATGTTGCATACGTATACATACTCATACACAAATAATCACATACATAGAATTTCATTCACTTCATGCTATGAGCTTCTTTATGGAGGAGTTTAAATCTGACTTCAATCTGCAATGTCATTAATAGTGACTGATCAAACTGTACAAATCTGTTTGTATGGCTTGTTTCTGTTTACACCTGCTACATACAATTGATGAGAGCTCATCACAGTTTTGACAAGTTAATCCCCAGTGAAACCGAAGCCTTTTTTCCAAGCCCAATTTGCATTGCCAACTGATGCTCAATGTCTTTCCTCAAGTCAGCTTTCAGGTAAACTCTGTGCCGGTCGTCCCATGAGGAGCCTAAATCCACACTAGGGTATTCCCTTCTTACCTAGCAACACATCTCTCATGATCTAAACACAACACAAATAGTTCAGTACTGATATAGCCATAGAATATCCCCATGAACTGCTATAAAGGTGAACAGATAAGAAAGCCTAGTCATAACAATAAAAGTTAAAGGGCATCCTGTCCACTCTGTTACTCAATACACATTTGAGATACAAAACCATGCCAGTTACTTACTGTCTGCATAGTTTTTCCGCCGAGTTCCGTCCACTTTGCCTGCTTTGTCAATGCACAGGAAGAACTTGTTGGCAGAATAAAGTCGCCGCAGTCGGACGTCACCCTCTAAATGATTGTAACTGCGAGTGTGCCTTTCCAATGTCCATGAACAGTTGGTGCCACTTGCCAGCACCTGAAGGGGTTCATGCCTTACCCCAGGAGGACAGGCCCCTGTGACAGTGCCAGCGGTGACCAGGAGCAGGGTGAAGCATGCCAGGCAAAGGGAGGCTGCACTGGGCAGTGGGAGAGGTCGGCCGGCAAAGGCTATAGAAGTGGTGGTGTCAAGGGCAGGTTCAGGATAGAGATGAGGTACGGATGGCGTCCATCTGCACATGGTGGGTCAGACTCCCAAGGTGCACCTTCTGCAAGCTGTAGGCATGCTGATTATCGAGAGATGTCCTAGTGGAGGGATGACAAGAGGGTGGGAGTCCTAAGAAGAGAAGGGAGGGAAATGTCACTCACAGCAAATCCTTTGGATGCTCGCAAAAACCAGTCTCCACTTTGGGATCACAGCAGGCCTTCTCATAATCTTGTTGGTTTTTCGCCAGCTATCATCTTCAGTCTTGTTTTTGATTCTACTGGTCCAGTCCTTTCATAACATGTTAGAATGTTATGAATCCACCTTTAAAAGTTCCTCTTTAATGTTGCTCCTCCTTGCTCTGAAGTCTTCTTTCTTGATTCACACATAAAGTCCCGGGATGTATGAGAACACACGTGTGTGGGTGGTAATGTTTGTCTGTGTGAGTGTGTATGGATATGTGTGTCTCTGTGAGTGTGTGTTTAAGTATGTGTCTGTCCACCTTTCGATACTCTGCTCTTTCCAGCTGGAAAGGAACAAGGTGCCTGTCTGAGCTGCTGACCCGTGGCTGAGAGTGAGTTGAATGAGAGTTGGTGACTGACTCTGTGCATGTGTGTGTGTATGCGTGAGTGTGTGATACTGAGAGAAAGAGAGAGCGAGAGAGCGTCTGTGTGAGAGTGAGTAAGCGAGTGAGTATGGGAGGGAGAGTGCCGGTGTGTGTTTGCGACACAGTGAGAGGCAGTGAGAGTGTGTCAGAGCGAGCGGCAGTCAGTGAGTGTGTGTCAGCTAGTACGGGGCAATGAAGCAGCAAGGTAATGGCCTCATGCTCTGATGTGTGCAGTCAGTCAGTCATGTCTTCGCAGGAGGCACCGGCTGAGTTTTCTTGCATTTTATCCTGGGCAGGGCCAGCATCTAGGGGGTTGAAATGAGAGGGTGAGGCTGGGTGGGGCCACAACACTTATTCATAACCAATTCAAACAAGTGAAAAGCCTTCATCAAGCACTGTGCCCCCTGTCCATACTGCCTCAGAAAAGTTTATTCTCTGATAAACAAGTCATTTGTTTTTCAGTTTTTTAAAACTGATTTTTTTTTTCCACATCCAAAGTCACTTGGAAAGTCATAGATGCGTCTCGTATCCCATGACCTCAGCTGTCTCAGCCTTAATGTGAACGGTGAAGTATTTTGTAACACAGTGAAATCTGTTCCATTACTGTCCAGTGAACCTAGCTAGGAGGCCAATTGTGATACCTTCACTCACTTTTCTTCTGTCTGGCCACATGGGGCAAATTAATGGAGCTTTATTTTTTATGACTGCTGGTTTGAATCACAAAGCAGTCAGAAACACAGAGCATGTTGCAAGAGTGTCACTGGAGTATGTCCAGATGAAGCCTGAGAGACCCTCTGATCACTTGTGTTAATATTTCAATGAAACACCTTCTCTGATCTTTGCCATTTAATGTGGGAGAACAGGACGGAAATGAAGAACACCTTTTTTGTGACTTCCCACACTCTTGTCTATTTTTTACAAGCAGTATAATGAACCGTGATTAAAGCAGTGCAGATTTACTCAAGCTGCACTACTTTAACAGCGATGATTGTTTATTTCATGTATTAGCTCTTATTTTATTCTTAAGCACAATGTAAACAAGTCCACAGTTCTCACACAAAAGACAACTACTCGATTTGACATACAACAGGGGTATTTATGTTTTCATCTAACAAGAGTATTTTCTAAAATAATCACAGATGAAAATAGAGAGGTTAATGTGAGATGTGAAAAAGAGTTTACTAACATTCTTCAGTGAGGCTGAGATAGGAATGACCTCCTTTTTAAAAGTGTCCCTGTTTCAATAACACTCTTTAACTTAATTTACCCCAGATACTTGCTGCCCACCTAACCCAACTGGCACCTCTTGTTTCTGTCTTTGTCTGTGTATACATGCACTCAAGTAATCATGTTACTCAGAGAAACCAGGTTTCTTTGGAAATGAGTTTACATGCCATTAAGAAAGCTGCTTACTGGAAATCTATGTTTACATGCAGCAGAAATTTAATCAGATTTCTCCACTACCTTATGCTTATTTTGGAAGCATAGTTCACAGATATATATATATATAACTGCATAGAGACAGAGGAGACAGCTGCATAAAAGCTGCTTCTCGACATATGCGTGTTTTTTGTTTTGTTTTGTTTTTATGCGTTGTGTGTACCGAAACAGAGAAAAGCAGACAGACTACAACTCTTGTTTAAAGAAATATTTAGAGAAAAGTGACTTATTCAGACATCTACAGGGCACTTTATGTTGGTTTCAGATTTAACTGGTATTTAGGTGGACCACTGGGCTCCATGCAGTGATTTCCCTGATTCATTCAGCCGCTCCTCTGCAGCCTTTGTTATGCACATGCACTCTTGTAAAAAGCCAAAAATCTACATGGGGAAATCTGGTTTCTCTAATCCCCTACCCCAATTACAGAATCCTGTTTTCCGTTTATATGACAGGTAAGAAATCAGCTTACTCGAGAAAGCCGACTGTAACCTGGTTACTAAAGTGTATGTAAACCCACTGTTTGACAGTCAATTATGTTCTGTGTAATATCTTTAGTCTCAATGCATGATCTTTTTAACATCACTGTACATGTTGGGAATCAGAATGAGAAACAAATTGACTAGGACAGAATATTGTGAATTTGTTTTTTGTTAGTTGTTTCTCCCTCATCAAAAACAAGAAAACATTTAAATACTGAACACAAGTGTTTGCGGGCTTGACTCCGTATTTGATTTATTGTTCTCTTTCTAACAGTACTACAATAGGAAACAACATTTCTTCAAGTTATAAAGCATCTAATAGCTGTATTTGCTTTATGATGCTTGTAAATGTAAAAGGGTTTTCATAAACATGCTTATGTGCGCAACAGTTACAAAATTGATGGAGCTGTGTCATCATGGCCTTGGCAGACCTAGCCATACTTTTTGCTCTGAAGAAGCACAGTTGCAGTTATAATTTACTGTAAAAAGGTGCAACTCCCTTCCTTCCTCTTGAAGGAAATGGTACTGATTTTTTGCTTCACGTGTCTGCTTGTTGGATGATGCTTCCTGCTAATAGTCCCAGCTGACTCCATATGTCAGTTACAAACTCTCCAACCCACTTAACCATTTACTTTTCCAGTATGATGTTGCTAATAATTAAAACAGAGTTGTCAACTCTTTTTCAGTACAAAAAGCTCCTCCAATTAAAAATACCATGATACTAAAATATATATATTAAAATAATTAAACTACA
>OMLM01000699.1:53076-71536 GCA_900302695.1 Helostoma temminkii
TTTTTTTTTTTTTTTTTTTTTTTTTTTGTACCTTTTTTTTGCACCTTTTGTAGATGCAGATCTGTTTATACCTACTGTACCATACTGTAACACCATTCACTGTAGGACTGACTGGACAGCATGTTCTTTTCTCTCCTAAATAAACTCCTGATCGATTTAAAACCAGAAACATTAGAACTTGCAAAATAACTGTTGAGTTACTAGCTCTGAGGGTGTATTCCCGTGTCCCTTTAGCTATAACAGAGCTACAACCTACTTAAGGTCCAATTAAAACCCGGTACAGTGATTGCATATCCCTTTATATCCAGGTGCCTGATCCAGATGGAGGAGGACGGCCTGTCGGTGGATGATCTGTTTAGCCAGTGTGTGTTTCGACAAGATGAGCGAAACATGGTGCTGAAGGCCATACACGTCATCCAGCCAGACTATCAGCCCAGACTCAACCTAATCGTAAGCCAGTGCTCCTCACCACTGGTTCAGGACTTCTATACACAGGTATCTCAAAATGCTTTCACACCTACAGACTTTAGTTTTAGTTTGTTTTCCCTTTTGATGCGGTTCATTTTGTCTGGTGTGAACGTGGTAATCACACTCAAGGATAGTGTGTAGATTATAATTTCTTTTGTTTGTACACCAAAAATATGCTGCCTGATTAATCGAGGACAAACATGGACAGGGTGAGGAGGTAAAGTGCCTCACAGACATCAGGTCTGATGACTATGCGGGCAATATAACTTAAACTCAGCGGAACGACCAACCCATGTTAACATTCATTGTGAAATTGTCTCTCTCCTTTTACACAAACGTACAGTAGTCCACAGCACAGGACCATCTTCCTTTATTCACTTTTTTGTTACCACAGCAGACACATTTGACCAATAAGCGGAGAGAACCTTCTCACATAGTTTGAAGTGAAGGATTTTGGTACAATTAGATTTTTTTTTTCAGTGTGAATAAAAACCAAAGCTAACGCACCAAGGTGTGAAAACACCCTCGGACTGGCTTTCACATGAGCTATCTCTGTTAATATGATATACAATATCCTAACTTTATTTAAATCATTTAAAATGATTACTGAGATGATTTTATACATAAGTGATTATATAAAGCTATAAGAAGTCTGAAGTGTTTGTGTTGTACATCTGTTGTGCTTCATCATAAATCTTTAATAAACCCAGCATAGAAAAACTTAATGGAAATTAGTTATGGTACACATAGATTCTGTTTGCATTTTACACAGTGCCCAAAGTTTTTTTGGGAAAAACTTGAGTCTTTTACCATAAATAGTGGAAAGAGTTATTTTTACGATTGAGACTTGTCTATGTTTTGACTGTTGAAGCAGCAGAAAGCTGGGAAAGCTGTCAGAAGGCTCCAGCATGACTACAAAAGATTTGATTGTCACCCCTTCACAGCCAGACAGGCACTGGGCTATTTATAGTGAGCCAACTCTGCTGTATGGTTCCTCTGCTAATCTTGCTGCTTCTTCTCTCACCTCTCCTCCCCTTTCCCACCTCCATTCTCGTCCTGATTCTCACATGATTCATTAACAGTTTTTTGTACGATTACAGGGTTGTAGACTTAAACCACTTCGGTCTTGATCTGACTGACTATTTTAGTCTGGGTGTGTGATAATCAGCAGGTCTTGCATTTTTATCTTAAGAGTGACTGAAACCATGCTGATTCGTGATGTGGAACAGGTCAAATGTTTGCTCTATTACAATTGCCTATGATTGCATTTATAAACCTGACTAGCTATGATCCATTATGTGACTATAAGTGTGACTTTTTGGCATGTTGCTTTAATGACTGAAAGGCTGTCCAAATAACTGGTCCACTAGATAACGGAGTAGCAGGCTAGATGGCCTCTGGAGGATTTTGAATCAGTGTTAGCAGCCGGCAAACAATCTAATTAGAATATTGTTTGTTGTTGTCAGATGAAATTGATTAAGATGTGGATTGTACAAAATGCGGTCTGATCTAGTTTCAGCTTGTCATCAGAGAATCTCTGGTATTCTCTCATTTGATTATTTTTTTTCAAGTGGCCTATATGTGTGCACATTTTATAAATATAGTTTTAAAATTGCCACAGTACAAACAAAAATAACTTAATTTTTCAAAGAATATGACACAGATATACTTTTAACAACATTGCAACACAGTTCTTCAAGTTTTTATTTTTTTATTTTTGTGCTTTTCTTTGTATACCAGAACCTGCAAGTTTGTACTTTTCTAATCTATTATGCCACCACATTTTCAGCAGCTATTTATTGATTTCACAGCCGTCTGCTGTTTATACGGTGTTGGCTTCTTTGCTCATTTATTGTTGTAAGAGTTTAATATTGTAAAAGAACTGCTCTGGTGAGCAGTTTATGTGCCACACAGGCTGAAGATCTGGATCTTGTCTATCTGAGAGCTAATAAATGTTCTTACTTCTGTATTCATTCTGCCGCTGGGCAGAGGTGGCCGAACTGTTAGAGAAGCAAGCTTAGAGAAGCAATTCTCCACACTGGCATGATTAAACTTGGTTGTGAAAAGCAAAAAGCAGTGCTTGTCCTGCCCCCATCAACACCACTGTGCTGCCCTTGGGAAAGGCCTTTGTGGCTCAGGGGCTCATTGGACACAGGTTGAACAGTGGTTGTACTGGGCAGCTTCTGTGTGAATGTTTGTAATCAGAGTGCTCCTGCAAAAGACAGGTAGTTTCTGTTCATCTTCCCTGAATACCTTAAAATGTAAAAAAAGAACCTTTGTGCAATGTGTACTGATAACATTCTGTGGCAAAGTCACTATCTCTTTAAACAATAGTTGACGCATTTTATTTTTGTCAAGATAATTTGGTGATTTCTGTCAGTTTGGTTCATTAGTTGGAAATGTAGTCAATGTCCCAGCATTTATTTCTGTTGGGATTTACTAAGCCTCTGCATATACACCCAGTCATGTAGTACAGCACATTTCTAATCAGTATTAGAAATAGACCAATTTATTTGGTTTGTTTTCCGTATTTCGTTTTCTCTTTCACTGCGTGAACAATCGAGGGATCTGAAAATGCAGTCTGAGAAGGCACAGTTTTCTTTTCGCACTTGACAGTAATGAATTGTTTGTCAGGATTGCTTTCCTGAGAGTGAAACTCAGATTAGCACTTGTGTGGCAGCAGAGTGAGTCGGTTTTATGACTTGATTGTTGCTGGCAAATCTGGAAAAGCTCTCTTTACTTTTTGCTCTGATATGATACTGTGAGGCAAAGCTTATCCCAAGTCATTTACCAGCACCTTTCCAACAATTAAATGGTTACACTAGTGTCTGTGTCTTACAGAGGGCAGACCACAACTACCCCAAACTGGACTTCACTGGGGAGGAACTCCAGGAGCGGTTCAAATGTCAGCTCAGCATGGAGCAGGCCTGCACGATCACCATCGATTCTGTGGAGACTGCTAAAGCTGTCACTGAAAACATGACCAAAATGGTAAACAAACACTGTGGTGCCACTTTTCATGTCATTCCCAATTCAGATGTTAGAATTATAGTTTTATACTTTAGGTCTGTGATGGTAAAGCGATTCCTATGCATATCTTTATATACATATAACAACAAACTTGATTTTATTGTATATGATTTAAAAAAAATTGATGTTTTGATGTATGTTAAATTAATAATAATAATAAAATTTGGTAATTATAAATGGTATCCTGTACCTACAACAACTTTAATATCCAAACAAACAGATTTCCTGTAAAACACAACATGTTGGTAGACTTTAGTGGCTGTATGTCATCTTGGCAGTAGTCCGTCCCTGCTCAAGAAGTGCTTGACATTTAATATACTTGTCCCATCTGGGTACACATTGTCTTCTATGAGCAAAGTTCCTCTTTATCTCTCATCTAAACTGTGAAATAATGTGCATTTAAGGATGACGGGTTAGAATATGTTACATCGTATTTCTGTGCTGTGCCTCCTTTCCAACTCTGGCATTTACAGTGCCGCCTGGCTCGTCTGCCTCTGCAGATGGAGTACGTGGGAAGCGAGCAGGCCGAGAGTCCCTGGTGGTCAGGAAGCATTTACAGACAGGCAGGGCAGAATAATGATGTATTGTAATGGAGCTCTCTGGAGAAAATGCAGTCACCTCTACATCCACAATCCAGAGGGTGTCTCTGCTTCAGTCGGAAGGAATAAAACTGTGAAAAGTGAACATTAACACATACATACCTAGGCTTGAATAACACATACGTTTATCTACAGTACATTACCATGTATACAATATACCTAAATGAACCTACCTGCATTCCAGTCGGATGTGCATTATTGCATTATGAAAATACAATTATAATAAAGTTTATACTTGTCCCCTCTCTCGAGTGCTCAGAACAATAATTATTAATGTGGATATCTAAATTAAAATTACTTGAGGAGACTTACAGTAGATGAGAAGAGCCATACCATTCTTGTGTCTGTGCAGTTAATATGATGATAGAGGGGAAAATGGAAAAACTCCCTAACAAACTTTTACTTTTTACATTTTTTTTTTATACAGATAAAGCTTATGAGATTCAACAGATTGTCTCTTTTACCTTGGGTGAAAGCCAGCTGTGTTATCTCCCAATACTTATGTTTTAAAAAGCTACTGTCAGTAACCCAACCATCTGCTGCCTGTCTCTTCATATGTAATGACAATGGCTTCAATCTTCTCATCTTACTATCCTGGAGAAAGCAAATATGCTTGTTTCCCAAAGTGTCAAACTATTTCTTGCACACACAAACACTGCAGCAGGATTAGTCATTATATTTGACACATTCTTTTTATGAATGGTTTCCATTTATGTTGTTCTATCAGAGGGAGCTGCTGGCAGAGCAACAGGCTCAATGGAAGAAGGTCCTTCACCAAGCCCTGAGGGAGAGCAAGATGATCCTGGCTAACACCAACACCAAGGACTACAGGCTTAACCTTTATCCCTACCTCTGTCTGCTGGAGGACAGGGAGTATGTTGACATCATGATACAGGTAAAACATCCCGCCTATCCCAACTTTCCTCAAAATGAAATACCAGAGGTCTAGGACTCAACGTTTGAGTCAACAATGTCTGATTGACAGCAGCTTTATTCTGCTACAATATAAAAAGATGTAAAGATGTGTTGTGATGTCAGTGTCTATGTCCTTTGTTTTTTCTATGCTGCTGTTGTGTAATATAACCTGACCAGTCTGGGAAACCACAAAACACAAGTCAAGGACGTGACAGTGACAACAGCTGGAACAGCATCAGACTTTATCTTTGGCAGTGAAGGGGATCATGCTTTTGATCAGATCAGATAACTTTGCTTCCAACATAGTCGCCATTTTCACTTTGATGTCACATCTGACTGAAGGATCTCTTTTTCATTGATCTAAACCAGATCTCACCTCAAACACAATTTGCCATTTTTTGACCTTTTGAATTGTGTCTTGCTCTTGTCCAGAGTGTTGCCAACATGCCTCCAAGTGGAGAGTCGCTGAAGATTTTGGCCAAAGATTTGGGCAACAGGGTCTACACCAAGTACTGTGTACAACAGAAGCGCCGGAATCAGGTGCTAGAAAAGTTGGGCAACATTTACAAAGCACACACAGACCTGCTGGCCAAAGATACCAAGGTGAGGAAACATTTAATCAGCCAAGTCAATGTAAGACCGTTCCCTCTTCCACTGTTTTCACTCCTGTGTACTTCTCATGTGAATATGTCCACTTCCAGATGCAGAACAGAAGATTTCAAACTTTCATAGTAGTGAATTTGAAATTAAATTTAAATTTTGCTGTTGTTGTTGTGCACAATTATTAACTGACAAATATCCTTTTCTAAGGGAAATGAAAGCTTGTATTTCCTCAGTGGAGTTTTCCAGTCAGTAACTCCACCAGTGTTTTCATGCTATCAACACTGTAATGAGAAAGAGCTCATTAGACTCCAGTAGCTAGTTATGCAAGATTGTAGTTAAGGTGTTTGTTATTTTACATGCAGCCTTTGTAGTTAATTCCAAACATGATGTTTTCATTGTGATGACACCAAAGAGCGCTCACTTAACTCATGCTTCAACTTTCAACACTGCATATATATATATTTATATATATAATATAGTAAATTGCTAATTAAAATCAAGTTTGCAGAATGTTGTTGTGATGCTGACTTTATTTACTGCGAGGAAGGGCATCCAGTGTGCAAATCAATGTGCAGAACCTAACCATGGGATAAGACAAAAAACATATGACAATCTGTCACTTCAAACATACAGTATTTAAAGTCTTTATAACTTATTGTGGTGAGGCTTACAATGTCTTTTCAACACATAATTATAATAAAAATCGTTTGATTTAGCTGAAATTTGTTGAAACCGTCTTCTGTTCTTGTCACACCTAGGTGTATACCATCCTTCCCAGGGAGCAGTGGTGGAAGCTGGAAGCAGAGCATAGTTCAGGACCCACCCTGCAAGGGGGCGAAACAAGCTGGTCATACATAGTAACTCTGGAGCTGGGCACTTACTTGGTGGATATGATGGTCAAGAACCTCAAAATTAATAGTGACATCCTGAATTCCACTTATGAGAGGAAGCTCATTCCCATCCTCTACCATATGTACACTTTCCGTAGCACGCGACAGGTACAGTGTAACAGCAAATATCACCCTAAACCTCTGTTTTACAGGGATATCAAGAATTCCGTAAACAAATGACGTGCTACTGTTTTTGACCGTGTTGTCACAACTCTTCTATCTCTACTTCTCTGCAAAATAGTAGCAGGTCACATGATTCACAGAGCCCGAGTAGTTATAAGAGGATCATTGAGAGCCATTGTTTTCTTTTGATAAAAGCAGAATTTAGCAGCAAAAATTACCTCTGAGGAAGAGGAATATAATATAAAATCTTTTAATATAATTAAAAGACTGACCAAATAAAGTGGTTGTACAGCTGACATTTCCATTAAAAAGGAGAGGACCATAGTGGAGCAGAAACAAAAGAAACTTTAGACAAGAAAACTAAATGTTACTCTGTTTGTTACCTTGAGCAGCCTCCCATCCAGTGTGACGCTTAGAAGAGTGTGAATTATAAAACCATTTCCCCTCAGTGTGAACCGGCAAGAAGAGCAGTTGAGTAAGATGAATAGGTTCCAGGCTAATCCCTTTTTTAGTGTCCCCTTAATTGGCTTGCTGATTTCCTGCCATGCAACGCTGCAGGAGGGCAAAGCGGCCATGTCAAGTAGAAGAAGCAGGAAGTAGAGAGAGAAATGTAGACTTTCTTGACTTGATGCCCTTGACACTTAACAAACTATGTACTGTAAAAGAAATTATTCAGGTTTTTTTTATATTGCTTCCTCTACTTTCTTTTCTTTTTTTCTTTCCATTCCACTTTTTTTTCTGCCCTTTGGAGCTTAGCCCATTAGGGGAGCATCCTAATGATTTTACAGCACAGCATGACAACCTAACTCATGCAAGCAATGCTAAGGTGTTTTATTTTTCTGTCAAGTTACTGCATTTCACATGTTATGATTATGTAAGTACAATTACTACCCTGCTAACCATGATTTAACATTAATTAAATTTAGAAAATGGTTCTATCAGATCATCTGTAATATTGATGCTCCAGTGTGTGTGTGTGACATTTCAGTGACGACTTTTATTAAAAAGGCAATGAGGTGCCTGTCTGTTATATCTAAGTATTTTATAGATGTCATCCATTCACTGGTAATAGTTCTGTTAATGAAGAGCTCATATCAGTGGAAATGTGGGTTGAGCATGGTTATTTGAGACTGTATTCAGTGCTGACGCTGTGCATTGTTCTTGTCACTATGCTTTAAACTGCTTTAAAACAGATGTTTAAAATAATCAAATGTTTTGTCCACATTGTGTTAACGTTAACCTGGCTTTAAATAAGCTGGAATAAAATAACACCAAGATAACTAACATAAGATAATAATTGTCTTTTCTTTGTCTGCTTATTTAAGGTTTCTGATTGATTTTTCTCCTGATGTTTTGCCCACCAGGTTGGCTTCATCAAGCCGCACCCCATCCTGACTCAGATGCAGCAAGAAGCCATGGAGACCAAGCTGACTTTTGACTCTTACGTAATGCCAATGCTGTGTCCTCCTGTGCCGTGGACTTCTGTCAGGTTTGGAGGGTATCTGCTGACACCAACCAAGCTAATGCGCACAGTGGATGGGGCCACCCAACATGATGTGTTGTTGGACAAATGCCAGAACCTCCAAGCAGTAATGGACTCTCTCAACCAGCTGGGTAACTGTGCATGGAGAATCAACAAACCCTTGTTGGATGTTATTATCTCTATCTTCAATGATCGGGGTAGTGACAAGCTAGACATTCCCCCTCCTCTGTCAGAGGCCCCCAAAATACCTCACTTCAATCCACAAGATCCCACTTACACTGCTTCTGAGAAGGCTCACATGAAAAGAGAGTTGATTAATGCCAAAAAGAAGTGCAGTGAGATGCACAGCCTGCGTATGGATGCTCTCTATAAACTCTCCATTGCCAACCACATGCGGGATGAGATTTTCTGGTTTCCCCACAACATGGACTTCCGTGGTCGTACTTATCCTTGTCCCCCATACTTTAATCATTTGGGAAGTGATGTGACTCGGGCCATCCTTGTGTTTGCAGAGGGGAAGCCTCTTGGTCCCAAGGGCTTGGACTGGCTAAAGATCCATTTAGTCAATCTGACAGGGTTAAAAAAGAGGAGCTCCCTACAGGGACGACTGGAGTATGCCAACACTATCATGGAGGACATATTGGACTCTGCCGACAACCCTCTAAATGTTAGTCCATTTGAAGTGCTCTGTAATCCTCATTGAAAGCCAACCATACAATTGCAGTTCCACATAGCATCTTTTGTTATCTGCCACAGTAAAGCACTTTGAAGCACACATGCTCACACATGCTCACACATGCTCTTAAAGATTTCAAAGACAGATGCTATTTTTAATTTCTGAAATGGCAGATTACAGTTTTCTTTTGTTATAGTACTTCTTTGTCAAAAGTCAGTTTAAAGAGTGTAAAATCTAAAATATACTAGTACATGAATATCTATGAATATCTATGAATATATGTCAAAGCAGAAAGTAAATATCTTTTCACTGCAGTCTGTCTTTTTGCAGAATATTGTGCCATATGCTTATGTTTGTCTTTCTCAGGGTCAGAAGTGGTGGATGAATGCAGATGAGCCTTGGCAGGCTCTGGCCTGCTGCATGGAGATAGCAAATGCAGTGCGATCTCCCAATCCAGCACAGTTTATCTCTCATTTTCCTGTTCATCAGGTACTATTACACACTTGAAAGTCGTTAGATTTGACCAATTTATCCTCATTTTCTCTCGACTGCTGCCAAATCCAGTTCTGATAGTTGATAATTAAGAGACATTGTAGTGTTTTGTCACTAATAAATAGTTTTTTTACTGTTTAGCAAGTGCTTATGTTTCATCTTTAAACTTTGTCACCGTTAACCTCCCTGTGCTGTCCTGTCATACAGTGGTGCTTGTTGTAATTCATTTTCTTTGTCTCTGTTCTCTCATCTTCCACATCACCAATTTATTCCTTCCTCTTATTATCTCTGCCTTTCCTCCAGGATGGCTCCTGTAATGGTCTCCAGCACTACGCTGCTCTGGGAAGAGATGTTATTGGTGCCACATCAGTCAACCTCATGCCCTGCCATGTGCCTCAGGATGTGTACAGCGGGGTAGCCCAGCAGGTCAGCACCAGTGAGATGGTTTTGGTTTGCTTTGTTTTATTACTGCTCTTTGCTCCATGTCCATAAAATAACTGAGTTGTAGTTGATTTTAGTTGCAAAGCACATAGCAAATTTTAGCTGTTAACATTCATATAATTCACACTATCCCCTAGTGATTGACAGAGCATTGAGAATATATTTTAAGTTTCTAATTTTAGGTCTAGCATTTAAAAGTGCTTAATTTCTCATACTTTGCATCAAAGGGCAGTGACAGACGGCCTCAATGGCCCAGTGTGCACACAATGCTATCAAAGGACACAGCTTTACGGGAACCAGCTTATTTCAAGGAGAGACAGTTAATTAGTTAATTGCAATGCAGTGACATCTCAGAGCATGCTGAGTGGAAAAATGTGAAACTTTTCACTGGCAGTGGCTCTAACTGCAGAGTTTATTGTGGAGTCGTCGATAAGTTGGGGAGGTGAAAACTGCACTGCAGCAAACTCTAGCTGACTAGTATTTTTACCTCCGGGCATTACAATTA
Source organism: Helostoma temminkii (assembly GCA_900302695.1). Taxonomy (NCBI): domain Eukaryota; kingdom Metazoa; phylum Chordata; class Actinopteri; order Anabantiformes; family Helostomatidae; genus Helostoma; species Helostoma temminkii. The sequence goes on from OMLM01000699.1 coordinate 63,302, forward strand.
TTGTTAGATGAAACTGTAGATTATATCAGCCTTTTGAAATAGCAAGCTACTTGTGAAAATAAAAAAAGCACAAACTGTACAATGAGCAATAACAGCACTTAAATTATTACATGTTTTTCTGGGGACTTAAATGCCTGAATGAACTAGAACTGAAACTTAGATTAATCCATGAGTGACTCAACAGACAGTAAAGAACAACTTTTTGATAATCTATTATTTTTTCATTCATTTGTAAGCACAAATGTTAAATATTCTGTGGCAGATTTACTGGATTTTTCTTTGTCTTAAATTAGAGTCATTCAGGATTTCTACTGGAGTCACATAATTAGACAGTTGACAATTGTTTAGGTTATTGTGGCAGATATTATTTTGTATTTTATGGCATTTTGTACACCAAACAAGAAAATCAAGCCTTATTGTTATTGACCTAACGGAAGCACATCTGCCCAAATTATATGTATGTGGACCCCAAAAGACTGTATATGAACAGACCATTTTGTGTGTATGACTCATGTTTACCTACAACATGTTCAGGTGGAGGAGTTCCGAGCTCGAGATGCAGAAGAAGGTCTAAAGATTGCCCAGGTCCTTGAAGGCTTCATCAGCAGGAAGGTGGTCAAACAGACTGTGATGACAGTGGTGTATGGGGTCACGCGCTATGGGGGACGCCTGCAAATAGAGAAAAGACTGAAAGAAATTGATGAGTTCCCCAAGGTACAGTGGTGGTGGGCGAGGAGGTTCCCTTTCACAGTACACTGCCTTATTTTTAGCACGGTATCAGTTGGTATGACAGAGTGGCCTCTTGACAAAGGATCCCAGGCTCTTGTTACACCTCCCTCTCTTTCAGGCTATACATTCTTACGCACACTGAACCTAGATAGACTTGTAATGAAGCACAAGGTCTTCTCTGAGGTCTATCCTCCTTTTATATCAAATGCATTCATTGCACACTTGATTTCATGCAGTATCATCCCACTTGACTGTGCACCCAATGGGATTTCAAGTTTGACCTTGACGTGTAGAGTCCCACTACACTATTTCCAAGTAAGCTGCTTGGAACAGAAGTTAATTTTAGCAAGGTTAATTCATGTCTTATCATATTGCATTGAAATAAAGTATTGCGTGTTTCTATCAGGGAGCCCAAGAATATAATACAAGAATAGATCTATTTAACATCATGCACACATCTGGTGAGGATATATTTCTAGTTTATTGCTCTTTGATTTAGTTATAAACGGCTCATCGACGGGTACACCCATAGTTAAATGACACCATGGCAGGAGAATGCAAGCATTTAATCTTCTTACAGCACTGTGGTTCTTATTATCTGTCAAATAGTTATATACTTACTCATAATAGATGGCGTTAATCTCATTGTCTGTATAGATGGGATTGGCATTATCCTTTATTAGCTGTCAGTGTCTCTATCATCTCACAGCAGAAGATTGTGCTAAATAGCTTCTGCATAATGTCCCTAATTGTTTAAGCACGGAATTGAGGGAAAGTGTAATTGACTGATTATAGTGGATGGATGGGCAGATGATTAGGAGATTATATCACAGTAATGATATGAGAAATATTCTTTTTTCATCATGTGTTGCCACCTGCAACTACTTACTTAACTGTAAAAATATATAGTATTGGAATTTTAATGCTTTTGGAAGGTACTGTAAGTATATGAATTCACAAGAATAATTATGTGTTGTTTTTCCAGGAGTATGTATGGGATGCATCCCATTACCTGGTACGACAGGTGTTCAGTGCCTTAAAAGAGATGTTTACAGGGACCAGAGAGATCCAGGTGAGTTCATTACACCTGTATAAAAGCCAAATGCATACATGTAATTATTTCCTGCAACATATAATTTATTAACAATTTGTAATGAAGTTTCCTAGAATTAATCTCTAACTAATTGCAGTTGTGTGTCCTGTAATCTTTCAGACAGTTCACAGCAGATCAGCGGAACATGCAAAAATATAATGTGTCTGTAGGCAAACATACAATTCAACACGTGTGAACCTGATTGTCCAAAAGGATGAGTTTTTAAATCAACTGTAACTAAAAAACTAAGCACAGCTAAATCAAACTAAATTAAATAATTATATACTAAATTAATGGAAATAATTGAATCTGTAAGCCCTAGATTAATATTAAAATAAATCATACAAAATTATTGCACAATTACTGATCTGAAAAGATAGAGCGTCCCTCCCATTTCTGACTATTGACCTACCTCTGCATATAGGATGTGAATTTATTTTAATTGATGACTAGTTTACTTCACTATTACCCTGGCAACGACATCCATTCATCACATAGATTCCATTTATAGATTTAGGACGTACACCTGGTAGGGGATAGTACATTATCTCCACAGGCTGAGAGGAGTCTGGCAAGCTAATAGCAGCACCACCCACGGCTGGTGTGTGTGTCCTTTGGGGAATGTGCAGGGACGGCCCCAGTCTGACATGAAAAATCCCCTTCCCATCGTATCTCAGGGCTGACCTGATGCTCCTGTGTGTGCGTTCGTGTATGTTTGTGTGTGCACCTGCTGCTTTTAAATAGGTCACCCTCTTCCATTTGGCAGTGGTGAGTCTAAGTATGACTGAGAGAGAGGCAGCTGATCAATGCCCTGTGCTGTCATTCCTGTCTTCTCTGTTTCCATTTATTCAATCCCATCATTCCTTTCAAACATCCTCTCTGTCTGCTTCTTATCATTCTATTGGTTAATCAATCGGTCTGTCTAGTTGCTTGCTAGTTTAGCATTCATGCTGTCTTCACTGTACTGGGAAGGTGATGATGAAAGGAGCAGCTTTGGACTGGACTGCTACCTCGTGTTGCTTGGACATATTTATCTTTCCTAGTCACTGTGCGTATGTGTGAGGAGGCACTTGTGGACTACCATTTTTGGAGGCAAACTGTGCCAGACACTTATGCAAACAGAACTGTTGCACAAGCAGTTTTTAGAATAAGCAACAACTCATCACCTGTTCCTCACCAAGATTGCAAGAGTTCCTTGCCGCTTCTTGAAGCAGAGCAGCAGACCTAAATCACCTAAATGCATCGATCATGTGTTAATGCTGTGGGATGAGAGGTTCCTAGTTTTTGCTTGTTGCACCAAAGGTGCCATACTGTCTTTATATTTATCACCTGATTTCCTATATGCCTGACCCACCCAGCTGAACATGGAAGTGATTAGAACTCGACTCATTTGAACATGGTTGCTGTGGTGCTCATATAAACTCACACAAAACACAACAAAGTGGCAGGTATTCAGACTCTTGGTTGGTGAAGTGCTTTGAATGTTTTCTGGGTTTGCTCATTTCAGTCTGAGTCCTCACTTTATCTCTTTTGGCCTCTGTTTGTTGCAGGACTGGCTGACAGAGAGCGCCAGGCTCATCTCCAAGTCTGGCCACACTGTGGAGTGGGTGACGCCCCTGGGTTTACCCATTATTCAGCCTTACCATCGCTCACGCAACCAAGTGGTAAGTCTCCAAAGCACTTTCATTAGATCATGTAAAAGGTGACCAACCACTGTCATTGCCATTACACTGCAGATTTTCCACATGATTTCATACATGATAAAAGGGGGAGGCATACTGTTTGAGATATTTCAGTATTTTTAACTAGTGTTAAAAGTATTAGAATTGATGTCATGGAGGTAATGCATATCTAATATATTGATGCTCACCATCACACCATTATATACACAGTATGTTCATTATAGTTTCATACACTGTGTGATTGATAGCTTAGCCAGTTACACGACTGTCAGCATTTCTCTATATTTTCAGAAATTTGCTAGCTGACCTTTCTGATGTCTCCTCTTGTATCTGCACTTGTTTGAATCCTTCATTTTGTCTTTGTCTCAACTTATACTCCACCATCTGACCTTTTCATCGTACAGACTGCTTATACTTGCTGACTCACATAAGTACAGGTAGAAACAGATACACTTGTGTGTACTAGACTGGTGCTGTTATATCATATGGCAGACTTGAGCCTTTCGAGGTAATAAATTGCTTCGGATCATCAGCGTAATCATCATTTCACATTGTAATTCCACTCATTATATTTCATTTGACTTTGATGGAATTTCTGATGAAGCTAATAATAAATGAGTGTGGCCTCTTAGCCGTGGGCATACAATAGGCTAGTGCACATATGATCCAAATGTGTATCTCCACATAATTATAAGAGCAGAGCAGCAGAACAGTAGCCTGTCTAGTACTTATCAGTATGTAATAAGTTTGGCTTTAATTCAGTGTTTTATTCACTGAGAGCAAACTGTTGTCCTCACACAGCCAGTCCATAAGTGTTGCTTCACTCATTGTAGTCTGGCATGACTCAGTAAGCATTTGCTTAAATTGGGGAAACTGCCAGTGTGCTTAGTTCAAAATGACTTGCATTGCATGCAGCTTTTGTCTTCTCTTGAAGCTATATTAAAATAGGACGTGCATTGTTGAAATATACTATAGTCACACTACTAACTAATTTAAAACCCAAATTAATCATTCACCCCTGTTTCATTACCTTTTCTTCAGGCTCTACAGGAAACTAAAATAATTCTTGTCTTAGTCTTCTCATATGCAGGACACATAGCCAAACAGGTACTGCACGTTTTAGTTGGCGAATGTCCCAGTTGAACTTTCAAGTCTCGATAGGTTTGGCCTATGAGTGCACCATTGGTGTGTGCATTGAGTGTTTTTTCTGATTACAGTGAGTGGCCCAACTTTAATGGAGCCCAACACTATCACTAGAGTTTTCCAACAGTATAAAAATCGCAGCAGTAGTTTCTGCAGATGACATGCTTTATATGTAGATGGAAAAAAGCCTGAGTATGTTTGCTTATACAAAACCCAGTCTGACCTTTAATATCCTTAAGTTTGTTAACAAAGTGAAAGGAGGGTTCAGGCATGTGCCAAGCACAGATATGTGGCTACCTCATAGTCTGGCCCAGCCTGCTGCCCGCTCTTTTAGTATGACATCAAGCAGAATGTTGGCACAGAGGGGAGTGACACCTCATAAGCAGGTGTAAGAGAGCAAGTGTGGCAGATGGTAGCTCCTTGGGGGTGCATCTCTCTCTGTGGAAGTAGTAGGGGACATTCCCTTGTTTTGATCTACTTCTTTTAATGTCCTGCAGGGACCAGGTAGCTGATTAGTCTGTGCCTTAAAGTTAAATAAATGAATGAATGAAGAGATGACTCCATGAGGAAAACTTTCATCCTGCAATAATTCTCTAATCCAGTTGCATCACTGGGCAACAAAAATAAAACTAACTTGCAGAAAGGTCACCTTTTCCATGCGAAGCTGGATTAAATTCAATCTCCCAGTCTCCAAGGCCACAGTGTTTTTGAGGGTTGTTAGTAATTAGACTCGCACAGTAAGAAAACCAATAAGTGGGGAGAAAGTGGCTACAGTGGCATCATATCAGACTGGAGTGTGTCTGTCTCTTTAGGTTTTTGCTTCTTAGTTCTTTTCAGAAAGCAAACAGAGACGAGTACACATATCGACCTGTTTAATCAACTATTTTCCATGGCTGATGAGAGGTGAAGAAATTAGACTAGGATGAAATATCTGAATGGAGCATGAACATACATCAAGGAGGATGCCTAACAGGATTTGGAGATACTAATCGGATCAGAGGTCACTCTGGCTCAGATTCCTTGTTTATTTTTCATTCCCCATCACTGGCAAGGTTACACTGAAATCTCTCTCTTAGCGGACAGTGACACAGGGGAGTTGTCAGCTGGATTTGAGTGGAATTATGAGTTTATAGCATGACAGTATCTAGTGTCCTCTGTGAGGAGAGAATTATTTACGTTACTTCACTTATGAAAAGTATTAGTGATGTAACAGAATGGTTGACCATGCATTATGCATTATTTCTGTATAGGCAAAACTATTATAATTTAATTTAATAACAAAGTAAAGAAAATGACAATAGCAGTTGTAAGTAGTAGTAGTAGTAAATGTATTAGGCTATGGCCTATAGCTATGCAATACTTAAACTCCAATTCTCAATTTGCACCACTTCTCATAATTTTGGATCATTTTGTAATTTTGTCTTTTTATGATTATTTTGTATTTGTTCTTCTTTTGCATCCTATTATAGTAGTTTTGTGTCACTTTATCATGCCTTAATAATCTTTGAATTATTTTAATTATCTGGTGCATCATGAATGACCTGGTTGTTTTGTGTCTCCCACCTTGGGCCCTTTGAAACCTGGGCATGTGCTTGCAAAGCCAGGTCAGATACTATATCTACTCATATTACTAATGGCAAAACAAAGACAGCTGTTTCCAGTATTGTTTCCTGCCTTTCCTAACAGATGCCACGCTCTGTCTGGCTTCTTTTTCCTCAGCTTAGAAGCAGGTTTATAGCAGAGAAAGTCTTGGGTCTTATAATTTACAATGAGTCTGCTCTTCATTCGAATTCTGGGGAACCACATATCTCTAAATGTCGTGGTGATGCTCCCCATGCTTCCTTTTGCTTTGGAACAGATGTGAGACATTCCCAGGAGTTTTTTGAGGTTTCGTTTATCTTGCACAATCTCGTGGCATTTTGGGGTGAAATAATAAATGCAGTTTGAGTTTCAAGGACACCCCCAAGAGGTAGAAGAAGAAGTTCCGTAGAAAGGAGGTCAAGAAAAGGTCAGGGGAAGCGTGGCGAGACTCAGGGGGTGTGTGTGAGACCATGCGTCTGCAGCTGTCTTCATCTGTCTTCGGGGGTGGGGGAGGTAAAGTGGACAACCAGGTGACCCAGAACAACAGAGAAAAGAGGTGTGTGAAGTGTAGTGCGGAGCTGCTTCAACTTGAGCAGATGAGATGTGTTAATAACCACTATGTGATGAATGGGAATTCCCCTCTTGTGAGTATCGCGTGTGTGGTTACTGATGGCGCTTGTATCCACAACCATCTGTACTGCAAAGATCAGGTGATTTAAACCGCAGGCGCTTATTCTTCTCAGACACACAATGGCAGTCTATTACTCACATTAATAATATGTTAGCAGGGGAATGATTGACAAGTCCTACTTGAGCAATGATGGATGAAGTATAGGCCATGGTAGAAAATAATAGAGTTCACCATGCTATGCTTCTATTTTAAAACCTTTATTTAAAAATCTGTCATTCAACATACAGTGATTAAAGCCAGATAATTACTTAGCTGAAACACACTAAAATATATTTCCATCCATGCAAACAATATTTCAGTGTTTTTTCCTGAGTAAGTCTGACATGTGGAAATACAAGTAGCATTTTTACATGGCAGAGATTACAAGTAGAACATTTTTTTGTTTTTTTGTTTTTTTTTAATAATGTTTTTAGTATCTATCATCCGTGAGTTCTTTTTGCCAAAGACTCATTTGGCAATTTTCTGCAAGCTAAAGAGATCATCCACACTGAGGCGATGATAGCAGATCTTGGGAAATTGTTTTTTTTTGTTTGTTTTTTGTTTTTTTTTTTTACTGCAGAATAAAGTGTGAAGGGGTTTGACTACTTTCTGAAGACACTGTCAGAGTCAGAGTAACAGGCATAGAGACACTTAGATACACTAATGAAAGCTGAATGCAAGGTGATCACACTAATGCAATATGCTCACTTTATGACGACTTGTCTGCAGCCAGGCATATCCTCTTCCCGGTAGTAGCCTGTCATTCCTCCCAGGCACAGTTCTAGGGTTCAGGGAAAGACTGCCCTGCTGCAGATGAGTGGACTCCTCAAGGTCTGGGAGATTAGAGTTTCAAGTCTTCTTTCCGTTAACAACTGCCAGTAACAGCTTAGGTGTTGGTCTTAGAGAGTGTGTTTAAAAAATTATGTTATGAAGAAAACAGGTCAAACAGATCAAAGTGAGGTAGTAGCTCTGTGTCCCGGCAGTGTACAAGTTCATTTTCCACTGATTACTGTGTTCAAGAGGACAAAGGTTCTGTAGATCTTTTGTTGATTAATAACATCATGCTTTACATTTACATGTACTATTTGCTCTCCTCCCTCTTCTAAATGTTTTTCAATTAATTAAATGTAATAGAATCATGAATCACTATGACACAGTTAGTACTACTTTTATGCTGTAAACATATTTAAGGTATTTGGGCAATAAATTAAACAATATATTAAGTTTGCCTGCTTGAAAGTTGTGTTCTCTTCTCCGCTATGTTCCATGCCTTTTCTGTCTATGGTGAAGGTATGTCACCTTGAACTAGTTCACTGTCTTACCTTAATTGATGCATG
>OMLM01000699.1:71556-93734 GCA_900302695.1 Helostoma temminkii
GTGTGTGTGTGTGTGTGTGTGTGTGTGTGTGTGTGTGTGTGTGTGTGTGTGTGTGTGTGTGTGTGTGTGTGTGTGTGTGTGTGTAAGCTGAGAACAAGGAAAACAGAAATGGCTCCTTTGGTTGGGGTTTTGTTTACACTTCCCTCTGCAGGAATGGAGGTCAGCATTAAAGAGTCCCTGGTTTCCAGGTAACAGTGGCAAGTGACAGTTTTCCAGGAAATTAAATACCTTGTTCGTAGAAACTTTACAGAAAGCGGATCAAGGTGTGGTGGCCATGACCAGGTCACTGTGAAGTGCTCGCCCACGTGTCTCGTTGACCTAAGACTCGTAGATTGCTAAACCTTGAACAACTCACAGCACAGTTAAATTGCTTTGTTTTAGCCAAGATCTGCAGGTGAAGACTACATATGTACCACTGAATGTAAAAGTGGCATGTTGACAAGAAAACTCAACAGGATATCTTTTTATTATAATTTTAAGAGGTGCATTTGGTTGAGCATTGAAGCCTAAGGGTCCAAGGGTCCACCCCATTACCCGCACTTGCAGTATTAGTAAGTAGTGAAGTGGTAACAGTGCCATGTGCCCAAACACAGATACAAATTAGGAATGCTCTGATCTGACTTTTTCAGTCCTGACACCAATAACTAGGCTTTGCGTATTGGGCACCAACCAATCCAATTACTCTTGTTGAAATGTTAAACTTTATACCTCGTCATGTGAACACAACTTTCTTAACTTTGCAAAACAAAGATGTAAAATGTAACAAAATACAACAAATTAATGTTCTGAATTGTGCATCTGCCAAAGTGAACTACTTGGTTGTATTGTCTTCTTTTGTTTTGTTCAGCTGCAGTGAGCTCTTCAATATGATTCTTTCTGAGGTTTTTGATAAGGCTCATGTTGCATTTTGCAGTGCACCATCAGTGAACTCAACTTTCCAATAAATGTGGTTAATCACGATTCATAATGATTTAGCAAGGGGATGCGAATACTTTTTCACATAGGGCCAGACAGCTTTGGTCAGCTGTTTTAACTTTTAAACTAAATACTCCCTTTTGTGTTTACTCGGTTTATATTTGTGTAATACTAAAATTTGTTTGATGAATTAAATCCTTTAAGTGTGACAAATATGAAAAAAAATAGGGAAGGTGGCAAATACTAGATTTGTAAAAGGAAGTATATTCAACAATCATCTTATCATGCCTATAAGGTAAGATTGATCTGTATGAAATCTGTACAACCTGTATAATCTTGACCTTAATCTCAGGCTTTGTTAGGGTAGCTGACATCATGTAGCTCATTTTACCTTTATCAATGATAACAGATATATTAGTTGTAGGGATGTCTGGGCCTCAACAGACCAGAAGGTTGCTGCTTTTATTCCCCTGACTGGCAGGATTAAATGTAGTTGGGACAACATCACTAATCACAAACTGCTTCGTTGGAGGTGCTTATTGGCCTTAGGTCAGACTGTGCTCATCTATGTGTTAGTGTGTGATTTTGGTCTGTGAATATTCTGTAGGTAAATAAAGATGGAGGTGAAATTATTAACCCTTCTTTGTCTTTGTCTCCAGCTGAAGAGTACCATGCAACACATCAACCTCCAGATCAACCATGACACCAAAGAGTAAGTCCTCCTTTAGATAATATTAGTATTATAATATAGTTTGTCCACTCGCATACTAACGCTCACTCTCAGCAGATGAAATGTTACCACTTCGTTCTGTCATGGAGCTCCTTGACATTTTATGCTGAAATGTCACCAGATAGTCTGCTGTTAGTGGCCTGGAACAAGGACAGAGGATAACTGGAAGTTGTGTTTACTGTAGGCCTTGCTGATGATTTTACAAAGTAGTAGAAAGGGTTTCAAAATCTAGCTTCAAACCATCACTTTCGGTATAAAGGTAATATGCAGAGCTCTCTTGGGCCAGTTAGCTTATATTTTCAAGTACTTCACTTGCACAAAGGCACTGTCTACAGTAGATATTTTCACTAATTGTCTACTCAAACTTGGGTCTTCTCTGACACATATGCATCTGTAAGTGAAAATGAATCCTAGTATTTTAATATTGGAAATGCAATATATTACAGGTGTGATTATGCTTAATTTAAAATAATTCTGGTCAAGCACACTTGTAATTATGTCCTTGTGTAGCTTGGTTTTCCACCATGAATCATCAACATACTGAGCTACATATTATTTTTCTTTACTGGGTAGCAAATGACAGAGAAGCTTTAGCCTTTTGTGCAATTTTCATCAGAGAGGGTTAAGATTAAACATGTGAATGAACTGAACACATTTCGCACTAAACTATGTCTGCTAATCATTGTGAGGCAAAAGGGAACTATGTACAGATACAGAGTTTTAAAACTGCAGACAGAGGAAAGGTGATACAGACAAATAAAGGGCAAAAAGAGACAGAGAGAGACAGTGAAGGAGAGTGAACAGAAGACAGAGTGAGAGCAATGGAGACAGATGACACAGACTGACAGCTGTCCTCTTCAGTCTGACATCTACAGTACACCACAGATCAAGCACGATGAATGCTGAACCAGCAGCCAAAGTGCAGAGAGGTAGTTGGATTTGAGAGAGAGAGAGCAGGGTGAAGCTCAGAACAACCATCTCCTCTGAAAAGTGAAATTTGCAATCAGAGAAAGCACCAGTGGTTCACGGGGCTGACATTTAGAGCTAAACTTGGCACAATCGACATGGCTGATTTTCTTCGGCTTCTCCTTTCACAGAGACACATGCACAGACTGGACCACCCACAGTTGCACTTGCTGAAATTATGAATTCTAATAAACCTATTCAGCATTAAAGTTTGTAAATACAGACATACTGAGTTTTTTCCTTTCACGCTGATTATCCAGGGCTCTAAACTACAGTGGATAAAAAACAACTTTAAAGGCTAATCTCTGCGAGAGCTCTCTCACTCTATAGGGAATACAGGTACACTTCAGAGAGCAGTGGTGGCTAATCCTTTTGGTACTTACTGTACACATTTCCGGTGGGATTTAAAGGTGACGTGTTTGTTATGTGTGGATGTATGCATGGGACAAATGAAAAGAACAAAGGGAAAGTCTTCTAAGTGCCACTAGTCTAGTGTGCTTGTAAATACACTGCTTAAAAAAATTAAGAGAACACATAATCATTCTAATGCAAGTTCAAGTCCATCACACTTCTGGGATATCAACCTGTCCAGTTAGGAAGCAACACTGATTGTGAATCAGTTTCACCTGCTGTTGTGCAAATGGAACAGTCAAAAGGTGGATGGTTCTGCAGGTGTGGCCACAGACCATTCCCCTGTCCTCATCCTTTCTGGCTGATTTGCATTTTGCCAGTGTCCTCACCACTAGAGCTAGCATGAAGTGGTGTCTGCAACCCACAAAAGCATGGAGGAGATACCAGGAGACAGGTCTGTGTACCAGGAGACGTGGAGGGGGCTGTAGTAGGACAACAACCCAGCAGGAGGACTGCTACCTGCTCCTTTGTGCAAGAAAGAACAGGAGGAACACTGCCAAAAAAAACACCAGGATTAGCAAATTCTCCTGTGCTCTTCACGGATGAGAACAGGTTCACACTGAACACTTGTGACAGACGTGACAGAGTCTGGAGATGCTGTGGAGAACATTCTGCTGCCTGCAACATCCTCCAGCATGACTGGTTTGGCAGTGGGTCAGTGATGGTCTGGGGAGGCATTTCCTTGGAGGGCTGCACAGACCTCTATGTGCTAGCCAGAGGTGCCCTGACTGCCATTAGGTACTGTGATAAGATCCTCAGACCATTGTAAGACATATATGCTTGTGCAGTGGGCCCTGGGTTCCTTCAGATGCATGACAATGCTAGGCCTCATGTGGCTGGAGTGTGTCAGCAGTTCCTGCATGATGAAGGCATTGATGCTATGAACTGTCCTGCCCGTTCCCTAGACCTGAATAAATTGAGCACCTCTGGGACATCATGTCTCGTTCCATCCACTGACGCCACGTCGCACCACAGACTATCCAGGAGTTGACTGATACCCTGATCCAGGTCTGGGAGGAGATCCCTCAGGAAAACATCCGTCGTCTCATTAGGAGCATGCCCAGATGTTGTAGTGAGTTCATACAGACACATGGAGGCCACACACACTACTGAGCCTCATTTTGAATTGTCTTGAGAAATTTCCACAGAAGTTGGATCAGCCTGTGATCTGACTTTTCCACTAATTTTAAGTATGATTCTGAATCCAGACTTCCATGGGATAATGATTTTGATTTTCATTGATCATTCTAATGTTATTTTGTTCTTAAGGCATTACACAATGTAATGAATAAAGATTGGAATATTTAATTCATCAAGATCTAGGATGTGTTGTTTAAGTGTTCCCTTTATTTTTTGAGCAGTGTATATTTCCAGGCATCTTGTTTTTTTGTTTAGCTCAAGCACAAAACAGCAGAATTAAATAGCATCCTTATAAAAGTCTAACATTTCCAAGTCAAAAATAAAATGGACAGAAGGAAAATAAGACTGACAGATAGGCATGGTGTGTGTGTGTGTTAGTTGTAGTTTGAGCTTAGCCCAAGCTCTCTCCACTCTGTCTGCATTCCCATTAGAAGAGCGTTCTGGTCTGTGGCAGCCCAGAGGATTTGAATGGCACCGGCTCTGGGTAATTGGAACATGGGGATGCAGATTGGCAGGATGCTTTTTTTACTGCCAGGTCCATAATCAGTAGCAGCAACACTGCATTTAAATCACCTTGTCCTATTTCTTCTATATCCCCTCTATTTGTAAACTTTCATTTTGACTATTGTTTAGAAGGCGCACTGACAGGCAGTTCCCCTGGGAGTCACAGAGTAGAGAATAAATATTGATGGTGAAATCCATGCGCACACACACATGCCATTTTGACCCATCATTGCAGGAAACAAACCTAAAAAAGCTTACTAGCATGTTTCATTTTAAATGAAATGTTAAATTTTCCCAAAAAAACAACATTATTAAACCATTTTTTTAGTTTTTATATTAAAATCCCAGTTTTCTTTCCAACCATGGCCATCATCCAGTATAAACATTTACATATAGTTATTTGGCTAACTACCTACCTATCTTAACCAACTACACACCATCAGCAACTTGGGGTTCAGTGTTTTCGGTTGGTCAGATGTCTGCATTTGGATCACGACCCAGTAGAACCAGGTTGTGCTCTTATTGAGGAAGGAAGGTGTTTGTGAAGACTAACAGTCTTCTTTAGCTCCATATTTCACTACTGCTTTGTATCATGCTGCATTTATTTTACATCATCAGACTTTAAAACATAACATAGTATAGTCACTGTACCTTGGAGACCATGTTGCCTAACTGTAATCTTTAATAACTAATGTTAACTAACTTTGTTTATTATTCAGTAATTACTAACCTATGATGTCTAAACTCCTGTCCATCAAGTAGTTCACAAACAAGAAATAAAGTCATCATTATAATGTATAATGTTCTACAAAAGAGAACTCAACAAGTACAGAAGTGTTTCATATGTTCGGGCTTTGGCTTTTTGTCTTTTCTCAGGAGACCTGACACAGTTAAACAGAAGAACGCCTTCCCTCCGAACTTCATCCACTCTCTGGACTCCACACACATGATGCTGACTGCTCTGCACTGCTATAGGTATCATTTTATATTGATATTATATATTGAGAAAGTACCTATGCAGTTATCACTTTAGATAACCATCATACGATGTATTTCATAATTTAAGCTTATTTCACAGAATTGGCATATTGATAGGTGTGATAAGTCACAATGAATGTCTGCAACATATAATACAGTGCTGTACCCATTTTAAATCCAAAGTCAGTGTCTGCTTTTACTTTAGAGGCTTAGACTTTTTGTGTTATTCCTCTGAATTCATTTCCTGCCTGTGGTCTCTCTGTGTTCTTCTTTCAGTGCTGGTCTGACATTTGTCTCAGTTCACGACTGTTTTTGGACCCACGCCATCACTGTGGACACCATGAACAGGGTATTATATCACAGTACAGTCTTTTTTTTTTTTTTTTTTTTTTTATTCCGACCTGTCCAGATTCTTTTGCCATTTCTCGTCCTTATCATCCTTTCACAGCTACTTTGCATCCTGTCTGATCATGTATCATTGGGGTTTTGAATTCTCCTCTTTTTGCTGATGAATTGAAGCTAACAGTGGCTTTGTACATGCGAGTCAGCCTATCTGATCCAGGGCCCTCTCCAGTTTATTTTTAGAACAGATGAATGATTGCATGTTTTTGAAAGGCATGAGATTGTTTTAGCACTTTTACACTGTATATTTTTTTATAGAAATAATATGCATCACTAGTTCTTGTGTTAAGGTAGAAGCATCAACTTTGGGATGTCAGTTAAACAAACTATTTTCACAGCTTCACACATTTTCAGGCTGCTTGCTGCAGGTAGTACCAGCAGACAGAGCCTGTTGTGCAAAATAAATGACTGTCTGCCCCTGTATGCTGGAACTAGCGTGTCAGCAGGCCTAGACTGAGACACAGCTCTGAATAAAATGGGCCAAATTACCATAAAGCCCCAATTTTCAGTTGATGCAGTTTAAGCGCACAGTCACAGTTTTATGTGTTCACCCAATCTCAGATGAGTTACAACCAATGAAGCGGTTACCTTTCAGGACATTAATACTGTCATATTCTCTTTACACGTCAGTGTACGCCTTCCTCATTACACAGGTAATTGAACACAGCAGCAGAGGAGGAGGTGTTAAATATCCTCAGGACCGAAGCACATAGATCAGGGTCTAGCTTTATTGGCAACTGATCCTTCATTCACACGTCTGCTTTTTGAACTGTCCATCCTGTCCGAGGCTGCAGGGGGCTGGAGGTGTGAAGCGGGGTACACCAGGTTCCCAGTCTAAATGATTCACAAATACACAATTTTCAGATTATTTTCATATTTATGTGGGACATAGAAAACAAGTCGAACTGACTGAGAAGTTGTAGAAATCTCAACATGTGGAGTGCACAAACCAGCGGTAGCCAAAAGGTCCAAATTAATGTGTCCTGACACTGTAGCAAGATGTTTTCAAGTATGGTGAACTCATTTATATCATATGTACTATGGTGATTAAAAATAATAATACTTACTTTATGCTTGGTGTTTTAATATAATGTGTCAACATTAATATAAATACATCAAAAACTTAATATTACTTTCTTTCATTTTTTCCACATTTGAATTGCATTACATTTGTGTGTTTGTTCTTACTCTTCTCTTTAGGCCTCTCCATCCACCTTTAAGCCATTTTTTAGTCAGTCAGGGTAGTCTGGTGCACTTGGCAGTCAGGTGTTCAGAGCAGACTAACTGAGATTACGGTTCTCTTTGCCTCCTTCTCCTATTCCAGATCTGTCGAGAACAGTTTGTGGCCCTGCACAGCCAGCCAATCCTTAAAGAGCTGTCCAACTTCCTGCTACAGAAATACTGCAGCGGGGTCATGTGAGTTTACACACCTGCATGCAAGATGATATTTGATTGTACACACACACCTAAGGAGCAACCCTGTGGGTGTTCATCAGTTTTATAGTTTTAGAAATAGATATCAAATAGTCATAGCATCTTCTATTTGGAGACAAATAAATCAGCTTATACAATATTTACTTTTTACCAAAAATACTATGGGACAGTTAACATGTGTCCACTTTGTTTACACACTCTGCAATAAGTTCTTTTTCTGTTTGAGTTGTTCTCCAACAACAACCCATCATTGCCATTCTGTCATAATGTTTACACCACATTGTGTGATCTTTATGGGCTTACAGCATCATGCTACACATGCAACTTCCACATGTTCGAACATCATGAAACCGTCCAAACACAACATACACACAAGACACTGGAAAAAGTAAAAATAAAAAAATGTTATTGGGGTTTTCCTCCACTTGTTCGTGACATTAGATTGTCTGGACTGAAGTTCTCTCCTCTCTCCGTCTTTCTCTCCTCAGGGTAGGTTATACTCATCATCCGTCTGCATTTTTCTCTCTTTGGGATAATTGGACACTTTCTTTACAACCTTTACTTCACAGCTGCTCTCGCCTTCTTTATCTGTCTTCCTCTCACTCACACACACAGACATAGACACACTACTGTTCCCAAAACCTCACAAACACATTATTCACTCCAGTGGACACGAGAGAGAAAGACTTTGGCAACTACAAAGACATGTTTGCTTGTTTCATTTGTCACAATGTGGAAATGAATACATGTTTCTGCAGAATTTGTTAATGTCCTCCATTAAGACAAAAATGTATTTCACTTGTTGTTTTGCCAGTCTTTAGAGTGACATAATGTATGTGCAGTGCAGTACTGAGGAAGTGCTCACCATATAGTTTAGTACTAGTCTGGAAGTCAAGTGTGATTTAATATTCAGGTGACATGAGTGTGAAATTTAAAACTTCCTGTGCACATACTCTGAGAATTGACTAAATATTAGCATATTCATAGTTTAAAGTTTGAATTTTTAAATGAGGTAGAAGTATCTGTGCTTTTATTTTTAACCAGGTATTTGAGTCTTAACTTTCAATTCACCCCCTTTGTGGTAGGACTGATGCAAACAACAAGAAGTACCAGGAATACAGGAAGCTGAAGATGCTGCTGACCAGAGTGCCCCAGACAGGTCAGTTTGTATGCAGCACACTGGTTCCCAAACACCTGGATGTGCTGGGGCTGGTGTATTGTCTGGGAATGGCAACATACAGTACAGGATGCTGTTTTCCCCTAATTGGGTCAAAGCTGTCTTGTGTGCACTGAATCTGAAACTGAGGTTAGCACCAGAAATTATATTAAATTGGATTTTGCACAGATGTGTATCCTGTTATTGGTGTCTTATGACTGTAGCACATGAATCCTCCGCACAACAGACATGAATTGCTAATTGTACATTTGCCTTGTTGTCTCTAATTGGTTGTACAGCTGTGTGTGAAACCCAGACATCACTTCTGCTCGGTTGGTCAGAAAGGAGAAGCCATTGGGTTTAGTTCAAATTCAATTTAGAGGTATATTCATGTCTGCCTGCGCAGCCACTAGCTGGTCCAGATTTCCGATTTCCTTTGACGCCACCGGGAACGTCTGTCTATTGTTGTCCACAGTCTAGGTACACGCAGCTCCCATCAGGTGGATGGAGGCTTTGCTGTTATGTAATGCCTCACTCCATCTCCATCTGTACACTTACTGTCTGCTTGGCACTGACAGCTGGGCTGTATAAATTGATTACTGTTAATTGTGTCCCTCCTCTGCATAATCAGCTTATGTGGCTGAGACCAGTTAGGTGTGCTCATGAGGTGTCCGTGTGTGTCCGTGTCCGTGTTCCTGAATACCCACCGTGTGCATGGTTCAGTATGAGACCCACTGGATCTGTGCTGAAATCCATTATAATCTTCACTATGAAGGATCCTGAACTTATTATTGAGCTGAATCATGTTTCACTGAGTGTAATCCAGCAGGATATCAGATTTACATTTACAACCACAGACATAGGAGCTGGAGCTGGAGAGGACACAGAATAATGTAGACATTATTTTGAGACTACAAAACAGTAGCTGTTTGTGAGGCATAGTAAATGCTTGGACTTTTTCCTTTATCTTTTTAGTTTTAAACACTGGAGTTTTACTTTTATTTGCTGACAGAAAAGCTGCACAGCTTATTATATTTCAGGCAGTTGAGTTCAGTCGAGGTAGTCAAGAAACACTTTGTTTTTCTTTTCTGTTGTACAGGATGTGCCATCACATAAAAGCATGATCAGATTTTCACAAGTCTAGATACAAAAATTGACATTAATTAAGGAAATAAGCAATGCACAGCACATAGCACTGGAAGGAGCCTCATCCAGGGGTAAAATTGGCATCCTGGTGGTGTATTAAAGTTAATGGAAAATGTACTGGTGTCCAGTAAAACTAAAGTGTCATAACTGATTTAAACATTAAAATTATTAAGGTACCTAAATAAAATCAGCAACTCTCCTAGCTCTCAAATCTGTAACTCAGACCTCAGACTGGACTCAGGATAAATACAAAGTACTTCCCACCTGTGATCCTAAGCAAACGTCCTTAATTAATCATTAATTCCATTAAGGAGAAGGAATAATAGATAAATTATTGGGTAATTTGTTCAAGTTGATTATGTATCCTCAATAGAAGCATATTTAGATAATCACAAAGAGATTTTTAGCCAAACCAAAGGCATGTGTCTAGTGATAGCATTATTATCGGTCTGTACAGCACAGTCTTGTATTAGTATGTACTGTATGTGCTAGCATTTAGTTTATAAGTTGCAGTGCATGTAATTTACTTTGTAATAATTACAGCCCAAAGACCCAAACTTGACCTGACACTTTCTATCTGTCCTCTCCAGGTGATTTTGATCTCCAGCAGGTGAGAGAATCCACTTATTTCTTCAGCTGAGAAGCTTCTGACAATGAACTAGTGGAGAGAGATGAGCGGAATTGACAGACTGCAGCAGGGAGGCTGCTGGCCCCGGGGTCTCTCGGCTGTGTCTCCCTCAGACATCAGGACATTGATCCAGCCGTGTCCCGCCTGCGTCCTGATACACAGGCTGGCTGAAGCTGCTTGATTTGCTAAAGCTGCTGGAGGCGTCCACACAAAGTGAACCTGCCCGATTAACTGACTATTGAGCTGATAGGAGGAAGGTGGGATACTTATCCAGGCGAAAATGAAAGAATCAGCACCAGATGGAAATGTTAACACTTCAATCAGTGAATGTGAAAATTTGTGTATATGTGTGTCTTTGTGAGTTATACTGAACTGCCTCAGTCTCTCTACCACTCAACAACACCTCTGCTGCTCACTAAGACTGAGGGAAAAAACTTCCCACAAGCTGTAATTTTGTGTTTGTGCGTGCGTGCGTGTGTGTATGTGTGCGTGCATGTCCTCATGCTGTTCAGACCTCCACAGAGCACTGGATTGCCTGCTACTATCCAGCCTAATCATCGATCCCATCACTTACTGGATGGTAGGATGCTCCTTGACACACTTTTCATCTACATCAACTTTTTCTGAAGTTTGAAAAGAGACATTTGAGAGGAAGTAAAATGAAAAAAGTGGTATATAGGACTCTCGGAGAAGATATGTGTGAAGAGATGGTCTTTGTTAGCACCTTGTTCTAGTGTACTCTTGATTCTTACCTCCATGGAGTGACTAAGCACTGGACAACTGCCATAAAATAAATGTTTGTGTTTTTTTATTTCTGTTTATTCATTTGATAGTTCAAAGAATTTGCGGTTATTTTTGCTGTGTTCAAATAGGTTGAGTGACACAGCCATTTCTTTAGTTATATCTGCATATTTACATCTTATTTTGTATGATAAGAAAGCCTCATTTTAGGTGCAGGCTTCAGAAATCAACTTGGATCTGCTTTTTCTGGGCCAGTGCCACATCTAGAAGTAAAAATAGCAGAAGTGCTATCTGATCATAGCTGGAAACGTTACAGCAGTTTCAGACAAAAGGTGCTGTTGATGTTCAAAGGCAAATGTAGGTTCAGCCAAACAAAGCTGGCTGAGTGACAATGTAATAATCTTTGAAGGAGCATAAATAGTGTGCTGATTAGACAGCTTTCTGAATGAATGGTAACAAGCGCACAAGACACAACTTGTAAAATTTAGCCATTATTATTTCAATAAAAAACGTTGTTACACCTAATGATATGATTTAAATCAGATTTCAGTGTGCTATTTGAGAACCAGATACTACAGTTGCTAGTTTATAGGTATATTCACACACAATGAATATAAATGAAATTTCTGAGCATGAAGGGTTTGTGTTTTGCCACCTGATTTCCTGTTCATACAAAGATTTTAAATGAAAGCAGACTTTCAATGGCACCAACAACTTAACTTGAACCAATCATGAACGAACAGTTATCTGGATTTATATAAAATATTAAAGGAATATCCAAAGGTAACAACACTGCTAACTTCAAAATCTCACAAATTAACATGCACATTAACTTAAGATGGGAAGTGGTTTCTGTCACCTGTGGGCAGAGACAGCCCATGGTTTTCCTGCATTTCCAATGCTTAAGTAAATTAAACCACAAAGTCTGCTGATGTTCTCTGTGTAGAGTACGAGCTGAAGGTCCTCACAGTGCTAAATCTAGCTCTGATTCTGCTATTCCATATTGCAACAAGCTAATATCTCCTTGCAGGTCTCTCTTCTCCCCTTGACTGTGAGACCAGTTGTCAAGGACAGAGCTCCCTCCTGTAAAGTGTTCTTAGGATCTCACATGGATCATATTTAACAAATTGGCTTTTGACACACAACTGCCAACAAAAACATGTTGTAGTCTACATGAGCTTAACACCAAGACTGGTTATGGGTGTATGTATTGAGGTGGATGCTGAGGGTACAAGTGGCTCGATCGCTTAGTAGCTGTTTTATGAATTTTCTTTGAAATGGCGACATAACACATACACAGTGCATTGTCGGGATAGGTAGCAGGGTTATTGCAGCACACACACACTTTACATCTGTTCTGATGAAAACTGCTCTAAACTACCACTGACTTTGGCTGAGTGAGTAAACAGGATATTAAAGATGTCCTTACAGGAAAATACAGTCACTGTGTAGCTTGATGGGCCTGTCTCAGATTCTCTGGGGTGATTCCAAGGATGTCTGCTGTTAGGTAACAGTGCTGCACCAGTCCAGCCTGCATTAATGGAGCACGGCTTGTACAGGAAGTAGTCTGATAGCTTCCATTATGGGTCCTTTCCAAAGCTTAACACGTCTTGTTGATTATGAGGAAAATATACAGTGCAAAAGTGGGGTAGGGGCTGATAGGGATGATAGCTTACGTTTGACAGTGCAATCACCCTGTGCGTGTCTGGACTGAAGATAATCTAAAGGTTTCTTTTCCAGAGTGAGCCTATTCAATATGTATTTTATGTCCCTGGCAAAGATACACATTTGTATATGCTATATAAGTTCTTAAATCCTTTGCAGTGCAAATTAAAGTGTCTGGATGTGCATAAAACATACTGTGAGTGACATCAGATGAGTTCATCCTGTCATGATGTGACTCCTACCAATGTAATTGGTTTTACAATGTAATTATTACCTTATGCATTATGCAGTTGAGTTTGCTATGGTTTAAAAAAACTTATCTTTTGTAACTATGTGTAGTCTAATTTCTAATTTCATGTAATTTACTGTAGAAGGCCTTTAAGTTCTTATTCATTTTAGCAACTGACTGATTTATCAGTTTGAATATATTACTTACTTACAATTACTAGCTACTTTTCTAGAGTGAGTGTCTGTAACAACTCACAATTTTATTTCAAATGATTTGTTAATTGAATTGTCCTAAAGCTAAGAATGAAGGAGATGCCAAGTTGTGTTTCTATGTGGAGTTGTTGTTCATCCAGCTGGTCTGGTTTCCTTCAGCTGCCCAGACGTGTGTCAAGTGGAGTCTCTAAATTGCTCAATGTGTGAACATCACTGTGTGATATAGTGAGAGCATGATAGGGCTGTTTCCCTGCGTCAAAACCAAATGAATGCTATAAACAGAAATAAATGATGAATTATAACAGTGATTGACTGACAGATTTATTAGTATATGATAAGACTTGATTTTCTCTTAAACAGATTTTGAATCACAGGTTTGATATTTGGATAATTTGTGTGTCACTGAACGATTCCACACCTGCAAGTAATTGTATCACATTTAGCACAAACGGTAGCCTGGGCTTTTAGTGAGCTCTCTATTCCTGTCACAGAATCATCAGAAAGTGGACACTGTAGAAGTGTTGGATGCTATCTTCTAGGCATGCCAGAGCTGGAAGCCACTCTTCGATAGCTGGATCAGTCACTCTGACTGAGAGCACTTTGATTTTCTTGCCAGGCTCCCGGGCTCCCCCAGCCTATCTCCTGTCCAGTGGCGCCATGAGCGGCCGGCACTCAGCAGCAGTAGCAGAGTGCACAGACAGTCCTGGAGTGTGAAAATGGGGCCAGAGCTCTCTGTCAGCAGGGAAGAGGAAGTAAGAGGCAGCACTGTGAGGAATGTGGTTGGTTGTGAGAGGCAAGTAATATGGTTTTGGCAGGTGTGTGTTTGTGTCAGGTACTGTGCGTCAGAGTGAGTTTCCTTGGTCTGATGTTTATTCTGACAGTGATGGGTTGATTAATAACATACAGTACACATACACTTATGAGATTTGCAACTTTGTATGTAAATGGACTTCTACTGTAACATTATTACCTTTAGTCCTCTGCAGCTAACCCACACACACAGTTGTGTCTGAAGTTATTTCAACATCCCGTTTGGAAACCACCAGTGCAGGGAAAGCAACTACTCTGAAAACTCTGACTTGGATTGTCAGATATTCATTCTGTGCAGATGGTTAAAGACCAAGAGTCTTTGGAGATCCTAGAGGTACCATAACAGAACGGTGGCTGTTTTTTTAGACACCACTGTACAGAAACTGACTGGTGAACAATAATCTTCAAACATATTGCATGGTAAGTGACAGCTAGAGCTAATTTACCAGCGCATTTCTCAAGAATCCAGGTTCAAATTCTTGATAGTTGTGGACAGACAACGGGATGAACATCAAATTACTTTATGTAAGAGATAGTAGTATTTAAAAAATATTTCAAATGTCACATTTTATGATTAAATCAGTCATTCAACAGATAAAACCAATATGCATTATTTACAGATATAGAATCATATTTTTTGTTATTGAATCAGTAGGAGGGTAAACGGTAACAATGAATCCAGAGATTGCTGACACAACATGACTAACACAGGCATTCACCATCACACGCCTTTATTGCATTAAGAAGTTTTGCTTCTATGAAGAATATGCATAATCATTAATAGATAAACTTTTTGTACTTTTCCAACATGCTAATCAAAAATTATTCGCCTAAACATAAAGCAGTGGAATCATACTGTATTCAAATACAATTTATTGTTTTCCTTTTTACATGTATTGCAGTATAACTGACATTGATATTTGCATTGTTAGGAGCTAGCAATTTTTACAGCCACACACAAATAATATAGTACATGTATGTGGAGACTACAGTATATGCTAGGCACTAGGTATGCACAGTACATGTTATGTGACATGACAAATGAAGAGTGGCTTAATAAAAGAAAATGGGTCCCTGACAGAAAACATTTGTGCTGCACCTTTACGGTCTGATTCTTACAGACAGGGACCACCTGAGAGCGTCAGTTCATGGTTGCTAGTGAAGATCCACATTTACATTGGCTAGCCTACATTTGTCTGCAATGTTAATTTTGCTGTTGGCTTTGTACGTAGTCAATACTACTGAACATTATCGACAGAAACAAGTGACAGGAGATAAATAAGTGCTGAATGATTGCTGTTTGCTATTGAATCATGTTGTATTTTGAAAAATACAAAAACCAGTGTA
Organism: Helostoma temminkii; assembly: GCA_900302695.1. Classification (NCBI taxonomy): domain Eukaryota; kingdom Metazoa; phylum Chordata; class Actinopteri; order Anabantiformes; family Helostomatidae; genus Helostoma; species Helostoma temminkii. The sequence continues at coordinate 86,971 of OMLM01000699.1, forward strand.
AAAAGTGCACAACATATTTCTCAGTGCTTTTGAAGTTGTTATTGGCCAATAAGAAAAAAACAAACATTTGTGACGATAATAGAAAACAATATCTGCGCTTCACTCAAATGAACAGCCCTTGTAGGTAAACATTGTTAACACTCTTGACTGCCACTGAACTTAAAGACACATTTGAATAAAAACTGGAATGTAAATAGCTTCAGCTCTGGAAGAGCTGTAGTATTGAGATGGGAAAAACGAAAAAGACTTTTGAACATTTTGAAAGCGCACAACTTGGCAAATACAGATGCTACTGTTGCTGCTGCTGTGTGTGTGTGTGGAGATTGTGGCACAGATGCCATCCTTCCCAAAGCCTGGAGGGTAAACTGAAAAAGTTGAACAGCTGAGATTTAACATTTACAAAACACTAAACATGTTTGTAGTCCAAAAAGAGGGGAAAGTGCAGTTACAGTGTTCTGGGCAACATGCTAATTAATTGTCAAAGGTAACTGTGTAAGAGGGGGGAAAGAAATCTAAGCGCAGCACTGATCAGAGGTACAGGATTTGTACAGGATTTGAAAATGCACTGTGGTGGTAGTTTAGGAAAAAAATATGAACAAATAAAATGAGAGAAGAAAACATGCAGACCTCACAGCTACTGGCACAGGATTATATACAGTATAAACTGTGGGTGGTACTGTGTGCAACTGTAAAAAAGAAGTGATACAGCTTTTGTAATTCAAAGAGTTTGGTTCTGCTTTAATTATTATGCTTAAGAAATATCTGTTCATATCAGATGATATATTATGAGATAAGAAGGTTTTCTCTTTTAGTATGTCTACAGTTACAGTAAGCTAGGCTCAATAAATAAACGATCTAGTTTACATGATCTATACCATGTTGACAAATATAACAAGCAGTTTATTGTCACTGAAAAGTGTGTTTTAAATCTGAACATCATTTCAAGTTCTTCAAAAAGACTTTACACAAATTATCAGTAAAGTCTGAGAAACCAAGCATCAATGTGAAATATTGCATGTCCATTAACACCTCAGGGATACAACACATCATCTGCATAAAGTGACTTTTCACTCTTCTTTAAACAGTTATTGCTTTGTTTGCTAAACCTCTGGCAATATAAAGTCATGACTGAATGAGTTTAGTGTAACATTATTTTATGGTTTGTATGTTTAGTCAGTGCGAAGGATTTATAACATTTGCATACAAAACAACTCCAGGCCATGACACTTTGGTTTTACTCTTCATTTTTTATGTTTTTATTAAAATTGTGGGGCTTAATCTTATATGTGATTCTGATTAAAGTTCAGCTATTGATCCTTTTGCAACACGTCCAGTTTCACTCTGCTCTTATTCTCCTTCTCATTGTCTTTCTTTACTGTACGCTTTCCACTGAAGGAAGAAAAACTATAAATTAACTGTCACTCAAAATGAATTTCTAAGTAAAATAATATTCTCATAACAAGCGTCTACTATATATATATATATTTTTTGTGCATCCAAATAGGTTCCACTGGGCATAATTTGGGCATAAAGCAAAAATACAACAGACTTCAAAAACACAGTATAAAAATACTTATAAACCTTCAACTTTGTCCATTCAGAACACTCAAGGTGGATAACGATGCAGGAACTGAAACTAAACAAAATGAAAATGCAAAATGATCATAGGAGAGGAACTCATTATTGGCACTGTATAATGAAATCCAATCGAAGGAGAATAATAATAATCCCAAACAGACCCGAGGGATTCCAATCTCTACTCTCATTACCCAGTAATGGTTCAGGCATTAGTAAGATGAAGTGAATAGAATATCAGGTCCCGGAGAAAAGTTTCCCTTCCAAATGCTTTCGGACACAAACCAGTGGCACCCAATGAACTCTTATTGAGGCATTAATGACAGAGGCACACTGCAATATACATCCTGCAAAGTCTCTGCACTGTCCTTGGCTGTTGATCAAAAGTGTAGCATTTACAGTACTGATGCTTCAGAGGAGTTGAATTATCTGTATGAACTGACTTTGGCATAGTGACACATTGCTCAAACAGCTGCTGTGAGAAACGTAAGACCTAGGGTTAGAAAATAATGGATTTACAATTTGATTATGTGACACTGAATTTACATTTTGCCTTATATAAAATTCCTAATTAAGTAATTAACTGGCAGTGAATTCTAATTTATTACAAACCAAAAAATACTTTAACAGAGTGTGAGATATTACTACTCGCATGACCCTAAAGCCATTACTTCAGAAATAGAGGAAGAGGAAGCATTTTGTAAGTCAGGTGTATTGTTTTTAGCACTTCATTACTTGTAAATTTTAGAGCTGCATTAATCAATAATTAATAAATGTGTTTTTTTGACCACTTTGGGGGAGAACTTAACTGTGTAATTAACAAATACACAGTTTAAAAATATTTCAGATGAAAGTTGCATATTAGCATTGCTATTGGTGAAGTTTTTTTCCTGGAAGCTTAGCCCAGGTCACTTAGACTTTAAGATATAAATTTGCACACTAAGTATCTTTATGGTAGCTTTTGCGCTCATGCTTAAATGGTAATGAACTGTACCGTACCATAAATGTGTAAGTCATTGTCCAAACTGAAAGCTAAAATAGGCTAAAAAGCAGAAAGATTTGAGTTTAAATATTCAATTGAGTATCTTTTAGTTCATCAGTCCCCTACACGTCATTTGATTCACTACAAAACTAAAAATTGATCGATGCAGCTTTAAGTTAAGCAAATAGGCAGATGTTTTCTGCCAAAATTGTTGTATTGGCTTATTCTCTGAGTCTAAATCTTGGGCCTCACATGTTTATATGTGGAGGCCACAAGAAGCAAGGAAGGCTTTTAAGATGCCAACTGATTGAGAAAAACCTACTTTGATTACATTAATATCTATTAATTTATTTTTTCATACTGTATAAATAGTCTGGGGGGAAATATGGCTTAAATGTTGTAATTAAGGTATTCAATTTCCTCTCATTGATAAGCCTTCATATTACATTTTTTATTATGCTTACTTAAGGGATACTTGAAACACACATTAAAATGTTCAAACCTTTTATGACTTTTTACGAACCCACAATTATTGAGCCTTTGTAAGAAGATTGTCTTTTACAGCCAGGCTAATGACATAATGTGGTAGATACAGCAGCTAGACCCCATTAAAGTGCCAACCTCTGATACCTGATTTTCTTTTAGTCCCATTCAACCCCAGATTTGCATCAAACGAGATGAATGAAAGGGTAAGTGAAGAAGCAGATATGCCCATATGGTGTTGACCGTGTTGTAAATTACAGTAAATAAAGGAGTCAGACATGGGATTACTTTACCACCACTTCTTATCACATATCTATGATATCTGTGAGTAGAAACATCTCAATGCTGCTGATTCAAAATTCACCATACAGGCGTTATTACGTTAAGACAGTCTCCTGTCAAAGTCTCCCTGCTTCCACTCACTCAACATTCATACATTCGGATAGTCAAACTGGAGTGGGTAGAGAGAAGAGAAACTGTAGGAGGGAGAACAGAAATCCCCCGTGTTCCTGCAGTCAAGGCCCTCATTGGGTAACTATGCCAGAAGAGTTTAAATAAGATCACAAGTTTGAGGATAACCTGGATCTGACTTTGATGTGGTCTGTCTCAGGAAGGCTCACTATAGAGTCCTTCTTGGGTAGTCCTGAGTCAGTCCCAAGACCTGTTCCCACACCCCCCACTGCCATTGCTGTACCAGCCCCAAAACCCTGCACAGAACCAGGCAGGGATGCTACAGGGAAGGCCCCCACAGACATCTGGTGGGGCAGTACCACCCTGTGTGGTATTGCGCTCCGTACACCTATATGACCTGATTGGGTCTGAGGCGGTCCAATGGAAGTAGAGGAGACTCGTGTAGACTGGGGTGGACTCAGGGCACCTGGTTGTGCCCCTTCATGAGGCAGTGAGGGCTGAGAGGCTGACAGTGCCCTGGCATCTTGGCTTAAACTGCCCATTTGCAAGGAATGGGTGCTCTTATGTGTGCTGGGCCGATGTGCAGGGCTGGCTATGTGCTGCTGGACTAGGGAAAGCTGGGAGCCTGAGGTAGGACCAGTCAGGGCACTGGATCCATACTGGAATGATCGTCCTCCAACTGCCAGGGGGCTCTGGACAGGAGGGCTGGACAGGACTGGAGCAAAGGCACCAGAAGCAAGGAGCTGAGACTGCAGGGGAGAGGCTGACACAGGACTGGATACACTTTGCATCACCTGGAATCTCCTAACCATCCTAGGGGACTGCAGGTTACCTGCTCCCACTGAGTTCCCTTGCATGGGGGGACAAAAGTTCATTGCTACGGCCTGCTGTAGAGTGGCAATTGCTGAATTCTGGGGCTGGGTGGAGGAACCCGGAGGAGTGAAGATCCCGCCATGTAGAGGAGGTGTCATGGACATGGCTCGTGGCCGTGGTACGTCCACCTGTTGAACCATCTCCCGATCATATTTAACTATCTCTTGGATCATCTCATTCTCGCGGTTGTTGAAGACACCCGAGTTCAGATCATGCTGTACCTTGTGCATAAGGATTGAGTTCTTCTTGCCTGCAATGACATGGAGACAAAAGCAACGTTACAGAAGTATGTAAAATGGAAACTGTCTCGTTCTGTTGCATTCTCCAGCCTTATTTTGGCTTCCCTTTAGAAACGCACAAGCTCTTTCGAAAACCAGTGTATAATTCGCACCCTGTCTTTAAGGATGGGATGTTCTGAACCAATCCTAAAAAGTGTTATTTTGGACAATCTGCACTAATTTTTAATGGACAATCTCAGCTAAAATGAAACTGATCCTACAGATTCTTTGACTTAATTTTACACTGCTGTGGGTCTCTATTCCTCTTCTCTGAAGTGCACTCTCATCCCTGCACTCTGTGTACAGATGGAATGGGTAAGAAGTGCTCACACACAAACACAGAGCATTTATATGAACTTAAATAACCTGGTTACTCAGAGAAACCAGGTTATGCAGGTAATCGGGGAATGTATTTACGTGAGAATTCTCCCCTACCCCCAGAAATACAAATTTCCAGAAATGTGACACCCTATCACTCCTAGATCAGTATATCTCAAACAGTACACATTCAAACTCATTATGCTAAGTGTAGTGAATTGTTGTGACCACACTGACTGTGTTTAAATTCACTTAACCAGTTCACTCAGAGAAATTAGGTCACGCAGGTAATAACAGAATGAGCTTACAATGACCTCAATCACCTGGTTGCTGTGAAATCACATATTTATCTTCTACCTCAGACTTATTGTGAATGCACAGCTCACTAATTAGTGACAGAGACAGAAACTGATTACTTTCTTGTTTGATTTTTCATGTGTGTGCATATGACACAACAGAGCTAAATAAAAATACTGCAGTGGAAAGCACTGCATATGTTCAGAATTAGATGTCTACACACACAGGTGCAGAAGGGGCACTTTTGATTAATTTTATCAAATTAAGAAAATACAGCAAGAATAATTGCTATCCGTTTTTTATTCAACACAACATGAGCTGAATATGTTTGCTGCAGTTATGACACATTTTACTGTAAAAAGTTGCAAAAGTATGAAAAGGAAAACTGAAACAAAATTTTATTCATTGCACGAACAGCTATGTGTAAATGTTCACTGTCTTCACATGTACGGGCCAAGGCCCCAGGTGGAAAAGTAAGAAAATATTTCAAGAAAGCTTTCTTTTTGTTGTAACTTTTCACTCAAGGTAAACATAAATACGTTAAGGTTGTATCTGTCCATAATCATAATTCACACAACGTTGGTTTATAATGTTTACCAGAGAGATAATGATGAGTGTATGTATTTTTATTAATAAACGCACATATGAAAACTGTAATATTGGATAATAGTTCACATTAGCTCCCTACTGACAGACACCCACTCCACTTCTACTGTCTGAAGCTTTTGTCATGTACATGAGCTGTTGTAATAAACCAGGCTACACACAGAGTACATGGATACCTTGGGAAATCACATTTTTTCCCGTAATTTTTTGTTTCTGTGACAGTTAAGAAGTCAGCTTACTTGAAAAAGTTGCCTGTAACAGACTTACTTACGTGCATGTACTGTAAACACACTGAATAACATCTTATACCAGAGACACCTCTCACAGGTGACAGCGGTGAAGGCAACATCAAAGCAGCAAACTTTTCAGGATATGTTTCTTTGTGCATGTTCTCCCCGTGTTTGCTAGCTGGGTGCACATGCTTGTATGTACCCCACGCTCTGCGGCTTGTGTAGACCGTATCAATAAACTAGGCATTATAGAATATTTCCTTGTAATGGAATACGCTGACCAGAAACGTGGCCTCCTGAAGGCGACAGAGACACTTCCAAGGTGCTAAACTAGCTATTGCCTATACAGAAAGATGGGACCAAGGTTGGCTTTGGTTTTGGATCCAGCAACAGTTAATAGTCACAGCTGATGTGAGGCTGGACAGACATCACTGTCTCAGTCATGGTGGCAAACTAACATTCTCTCATTATCTGCTGAATTGCAGGCATGTCATAAACCACATACTGTAACTATGCTGGTCTGCGTTTCCCACTGTGATGGGAAAAGGAGGAAGTCTGTGTGGATCAAAATCTCAAAGGAGGACACACACACACACACACACACACACACACACACACACACACACACACACACACACACACACACACACACACACACACACACACACACACACACACACACACACACACACACACACACACACACACACA